>JBBMOL010000903.1:0-59425 GCA_037954665.1 Laguncularia racemosa | reverse complement strand
TCACAAAACTTCCCTAAAAAATAAATTACAATATTACAGCATCATTCGTTTTTTTACAAGGAATAAAATGTGCCATTTTAAAAACCTATCAACAATACAAAAACAGAACCCCAAACCCCATGTCTGACCTGGTAATCTTAACACAAATCTATAGAAATATCTCCCCACGGCTCATAGAAATGAGAAGTGGGGTGTAAAGCCCTTGGGTTGGGCTCTAATTTCACTTGATTAATGTGAACATACTCAAAAATCCTCTCAACACTCTTTTCATGTGAGGCCAATAAAAGTTTTCCCCTGCAATCCCCTAATTTTTTTGCTACTCCAAAGTGTCCCTTTAAAACCTCCTTATGGATCCCTCCAAGAAATTCCCTTTTAAAGAACAAAGGGAATGCACATTTACTCTCCCTAACAAAATCCGTCTGTTTATAAAATTTTCCATGCCCCCTTTTCTCACAAAACACATACCCCTCACAAAAATTGATCACAGCATTAATTCCTTAATGGCCAAAAACCAAGCATTTAAGAACTAAAGTAAAAAGAGTATACCTTCTAGAAATTGCATTAGCAACGAATTCTTTTTTCCCTTGCTTGTGGGGGGATGACAAAAGGAAATTTTCTGAACTCCACCCAACGAGCATCCTTTTGTTCAACTTTTTTTTCCCCTTCAGTACTTAAAATTTTTATGACAGTGTGGATCACAACTTTTTTTTTGGCCACAGAAATGTTCCATCTCCGGGCTCAACCCAAGGCATTTTTAGCCCCTTTTTCGTAAGGGGGGTAATTCAAGGTTACCCCACTTAGTTCTCGAAAGAATGCAATTGGTCTTTTCTCTTGATAAGCACTGCCCCAATACCTAATCCTAAGCATCACACCAATTTAAACGTTTGGGTAAAGTTTAGGTAAAAGCAAGTAATGGTGCCAAATCAACTTATTTTTAAGCGTCTGAAAGGCTTTTCTCTTTTTACTTCCCCACGAAACCCCCGTTCTTCTAATTACCTCAGTAAGTTGGTGCTGCAATTGGTGGTGAAATCCTTCACAAATTCTAGTAAAAAATTCGCTAGCATGGAAACCCGCACATTACTTACATTGGTTGGATAGGCCATTTTTTGATCGCACGAACCTTTTCTTCATCAACCTGTATTCCCTGCGCACTAACAACAAAACCAAAAACACAAGTTTTGTCTGTGCAAAAAGTGCACTTCTTGAGGTTAGCATATAATTGGGTTCCTTTCGAAGCACTTCTAAAACATCCTCAAATGCGACATAGGATCTTCCAAACTTTTGCTGTAAATAAGAATATCATCAAAATAGATAACCCAAATTTTCCAATAAATGTCCTCAAAACATAGTTCATAAGTCTCATAAAAGCACTAGGTGCATTAGCTAAACCGAAAGGCATTACTATCCACTCATACAATCCATATTTTGTCTTAAATGCAGTCTTCCATTCATCACCTTCTTTCATCCTAATTTGGTGATATCCACTTTTCAGATCAATTTTAGAAAAGACACTAGACCTATGTAACTCATCTAACATATCATCTAAGCGAGGAATGGGATGACGATACTTTACCGTGATGTTGTTGATGGTGTGGCAGTCAACACACATTCTCCATGTCCCATCCTTCTTAGGCACCAAAATCACGGGCACTGCACCTACTCATGCTTTCTCTTACATACCTCTTCTCCATTAATTCATCAACCTGCCTTTGGAGTTCCTTTGTCCCTCCGGATTGCTCCTATAAGCGGCTTGTTTGGAATCGATGCTCCGAGTACAAGGTCAATCTAGTGCTCAATACCACAAACAGTGGTAATCCCTTTGTAATCTCCTCAGGGAAGACATCTTCAAAGTCCTGCACAAGAGGCACAACCACACTAGGCAAAGAGTTTGATAAGTCGTTAGTATAAAACATGTTTTCTTAAAAACCAGCAACAAAAATAGGTTGCTTCATCACTAATGCTCTCCTCACTACACTCGCTCTTGCCACACAACTCTCCTTTTGCAAAGCTGCCCTCTCCTTTTCACTCACCACCAAATTTTGATTCTCCTTCAACTTGGCCTCTCACACTCTTTCTAGCCTTCCTCTCCTTTTCCTTTTGATCTTGACTTTTATATTCCTTTTTCTTCTCCTTGGGCTTTTTCTCTCTCACTCTCACTCTGCTTTTCACTCAGCTTATGTTTAGCAAAAGACTGTTGTAGCTGTAACTGGTCCTCATATACTTGTTTAGGTGTTTTAAAGTTAGATTAAAGCTTTTCCCTTGGTGAACAAGCGCATACTTGTTAGAAAGTCATCATGAACAACCTTCCTATCAAATTGCCATGGCCTCCCCAACAACACATGACATGCTTGCATTAGCACTACATCGCAAACACCTCATCCTCATATCTACCAATGCGAAAACCAATCAAGGCTTGCTTACTCACCTTAGTTTCACCGCTATCATTCAACCACTGCAATTCATATGGACAGGGTATCTAACAGTTTTTTAGCCCCAGCCTCTCAACAATAAAATTGCTCACTACATTGGTGCAACTTCCCCCATCAATAATCAAACTACAATTGTGATCTCCCCAGATTGCACTCCTCTTTTTCCTTCACCTGCACATTTCAAAGCACTCTTCACTACTGCCACTAGCCTTCCCATTGCAAGCTCCTCATCATCACTAGCATCCCCCTAATGGAGGCATATCATCTTCTTCACTATCCCCCTCAGTCTCATACTCTCCATCATCACGCAAAATCATCACACGCCTATTGGACATTGACTAGCAATGGCCTTACCCTTTACATTTAAAACATCTAATGTCACAATTTCTAGAAGTAGAAGAATCAGGGTTACCTGGGTTACTAGGAGTAGTACCCGCTTGTCTCAGCTCCCCTTTTGCTTTGGTAGGTTAAAGGCTTTTCTTCTTTCTTCCATTGATTAGTCTTCCAAGTAGATGAACCATTACCCTATTGCAACCGTGCACTACTATTACCCTTCCGCTTGTGTTGTTTTCTCAACCTTTATAGCCATATGGACCATATCCTCCAATTCTACATAATGCTACAATTCAACAACATTTTGGATTTCTCTATTCAACCCAGCAAGAAATCTAGCCATTATACCTCTCTATCCTCCGCTACATTCGCCCTAATCATAGTGATTCCATCTCCTTGAAATATTCATCTACACTTCGGCTTCCCTGCCTCAAAGTTTGCAACGTATTGTGCAATTCACAATAGTAATACGAAAGGTACAAACCGCTTCTTCATCACTCTTTTCATCTCTTCCCAAGACTCAATAGGTGGCTCACCACTCCTTCTTCTATTCAACATTAATTGATCCCACCACACTATAGCATAATCTGAAAATTCAATGGCAGCAAGTTTCACCTTCTTTCTCCCACTATAGTTGTGACAATCAAATACCATCTCCCACCTTTTTTCTCCCACTCTAAATATGCTTCGGGATCATTCTTCCCTTGGAAAGGAGGAATCTTCATCTTTATGCTACTCAATTGATCATCCGCTCTATTCCTATCTCCTCTATCTTCCCAATCTCTAGTTCCTCTATTCCGACCACTATAACCCTCATAACTCCAGACAGAAGGCTCATCAAAGTCACGTCCGGCACTTCACCCCAAACCTCTCGGTACTCTCCTAGAACAACTCCCCCTCTTACGCCCTTGAAACACTTTTTGTGGATTGCTCTAGTCTTTGCTCTACCGTCTCATGAATTTGTTCCATTCCCTCTTGGAACACTCTCCTTCATTTCTCCCCTCAATGCCCAATTACTAACCTAACATAAAACCTTCCCCTCTCACCTTCCGGATAATTTACCTCGACATAGTTCCTGCAGAAAATATTAGTACTAACACAAATATATATAAAATTAAACCTCACATACACTCCCTTACGTGTTTCGCTAAAATTTGATGATATCACACAGTCACTCGTGTATTCTCACAAACAACGATGATATCACTCGCCAATTTCCTCATCTCAATTCTCTTGGTACAACCCCGAACTACACCAATTTCCATCCGTAGAATTCAAAACAACTCTAGGTTCATAAATTTTCATCTATTTTTCTATCCGAATTTTTTTTTCATGGTTTTTTGCTCTTGATCACATTTTTCTTTTCTTTTCTTTTCTCTTCTTTTTTTTTGTCGTGTTTTTTACTCTTTTTTTTTTAACAATCGCCTAGGGGGATATTACACAAATCAAAAAACAATCAATACTACAAAATTGAATACAATAATTGATATGAACGATTGAAGTTAGGGTTTTGATATTACCTTCCACAACCGAACTTGATGTTTTGACAAACCTAAGCTCAAATACCAAACTGACACGAACCACGCCAACCGGTGACGAAACCCAATACCAATACGTTCAAAATTCGTTGCCTAAGACGCCCAAACACCTAAAGTGGAAACCGCGACCCGTTTGTCTATAAGCGAGACAAGAACCTTGGTATAAAGTGAAGACGCCACAATCGGGATGAAAGACCGACTGATAAGTTAGGATGAACGCTACGGAAAGAAATCCAATAAGTTCGATTTAATTCTTGAAGAACCAAGAGAGGTGCCTCTTAAAAGTGTTTAATGTTCAAAGCTATAAATTCTTCATTGTTCAAACCCTAGGAGCTTTTATACTAAGGTTCAATTCGTGTAAAACAAGTCCAAAACGACGTAGTTTAGATAAGTGGCATAAAAACACGAAAACAGAACAAGCTGGCCGGCAGGGGATACACGGCCGTATAATTTGGCCGTGTACCTTTCTGTGCAACTTCTGGTAACATACACACCCGTATACTTTGGCCGTGTATCTTTCTTTGCAACTTCTGGCAACATACATACCCGTGTACTTTGGCCGTGTATCTTTCTGTGGATTTGCTTGACTCCATACACGGCCGTACCTTTTAAAGTACACACCTCTTCAACCCGTGTCCGGTTGACTTGTATAAGAGCAAGGGTTTTTCCCATGGTTGTTCCAATCCGTTCTAACTTCATGATTGCCCCAATCTTTTCCGGGTTCATAGACATCCTTTATCAACCCATTAAGTGCTTCTTGAGTCGTTTCGCTCGACTTATTGTGTTTGGTCCAGGCGGCACTTCAAGAGGATCCGCATTCCTTCTTTCAGCTTGACTCTCATTATGGATCTCATCACTTTGAATCAAACCCCAGGAAAGACATCTTCAAAGTCCTACACAAGAGACACACCACACAAAGGGAAAGAGTTAGATAAGTCATTAGTTTGTCAAACAAGTTTCCTTAAAAACCAGAAACAACAATAGGTTGGCCTCATCACTAATGCTCTCCTTACTACACTCGCTCTTGCCACATAACTCTCCTTTTTCAAGGCTGCCCTCTCCTTTTCCCCCTCACCACCAAAGTTGTTTCCCCTTTAACTTGGCCTCTCACACTCTTTCCAGCCTTCCTCTCCTTTCTTTTGATCTTGACTTTTATATTCCTTTTCTTCTCATTGTCTTTTGCTCTCTCACCTCCCTCTGTTTTCACTTACCTTGTGTTTTGCAAACGACTATTGTAGCTGCAACTGATCCTCATACACTTGTTTGGGTGTTAACGGTTTAAGATTAAAGCTTTTCCCTTGGTGAACCCAAACGTATAACTTGTTAGAAAAAGCCATCATTGAAAAAACCTTCCTATCAAATTGCCATGGCCTCCCCAACAACATATGACATGCTTACATTGGCACTACATCACATAACACCTCATCCTCATACCTACCAAAGCGAAAAAAAAATCAAGGCTTGCCTACTCACCTTGGTCTCACCACTATCATTCAACCACTGCAATTTATATGAACAGGGTGTCTAACAGTTTTAAGCCCCAACCTCTCAACAAAAAAAATTGCTCACTACATTGGTGCAACTTCCCCCATCAATAATCAAACTACAAATTTTGATCTCCTAGATAACGTTGTATGAAATATTATTCTCCCTTTACACCTCCTCTTCTTCCTTCACCTGCACATTCAAAGCTCTCTTCACTACTGCCACTAGCCTTCCCATTGCAGGCCCTCATCATCACTAGCATCCTCCAATCGAGGCATATTATCTTCTTCACTATCCCCCTCATCTCATACTCTCCATCATAAACGCAAAATCATAACACGCCTATTTGGACATTGACTAGCAATATGGCCTCTACCTTGACATTTAAAACATCTAATATAAAGATTTCTAGAAGTAGAAAAATTTAGGGTTACCTTGATAACCAGGAGTAGAACCCCTGCCTCAACTCCCCTTTTGGTTTGGTTAGGTAAAGGTTTTTTCATCCTTCTTCCATTGATTATTTTCCCAAAGTGGATGAACCATTACCCTATTGAAACCGTGCACTACTACTACCCTTCTGCTTGTTTTTGGTTCTCAACCTTTATAGCCTATGGACCATATCCTCCAATTCTACATAATGCTGCAAATTCAACCACATTTTGGATTTTTTCTATTCAACCCCGCAAGAAATCTAGCCATTGTAGCCTCTCTATCCCTTCTACATTCGCCCTAATCATAGTGACCTTCCATCTCCTTGAAATACTCATCTACACTTCGGCTTCCTTGCCCTAAGAGTTTGCAACTTGTTAGCAATTCACGATAGTAAACGCAGGCACAAATCGCTTCTTCATCACTCTTTCATCTCTTCCCAAGACTCAATAGTGGCTCGCCACTCCTTCTTCTATTCAACATTATTTTGATCCCACCACACTATAGCATAATTTGAAAATTCAATGGCAGCAAGTTTTACTTTCTTTCTCCCACTATAGTTGTGACAATCAAAAAATCATCTCCACCTTTTCTCCCACTCTAAGTATGCCTCGGGATCATTTTTCCCCTTGGAAAGGAGGAATCTTCATCTTTATATTACTCAATTGATCATCCTCTCTATTCCTTTCTCCTCTATCTTCCCAATCTTCTAGTTCCTCTATTCCGGCCACTATAACCTCTATAACTCCCAATAGAAGGCTCATCA
Organism: Laguncularia racemosa; assembly: GCA_037954665.1. Classification (NCBI taxonomy): domain Eukaryota; kingdom Viridiplantae; phylum Streptophyta; class Magnoliopsida; order Myrtales; family Combretaceae; genus Laguncularia; species Laguncularia racemosa. The sequence continues at coordinate 52,445 of JBBMOL010000903.1, read as the reverse complement.
TCCGTCATTTCATCCCCACCCCCGGTACTCTCCTAGAATGACTCTCCCTCTTATGCCCTTGGAATACGTTTGTGGATTGCTCTAGTCTTTGCTCTACCGTCTCATGAATTTGTTCCATTCCCTCTTGGAACATCCTCTTCATTTTCCCCTCAATCCCCCTCAATTACTAAACCTAGCATCAAACCTTCCCCTCTCACCTTCAGGAGAATGTTGCCTCGACATAGTTCCTGCAGAAAAGATTAGTACTAACACAAATATATATATATAATTAACCTCACAATACACTCCCTTACGTGTTTCGCTCAAATGATATATACACAGTCACTCGTGTATTCTCACAAACAATGGTGATATCAACTCACCAATTTCCTTTTTTCAATTCTTTTGGAACTAACCCGAACTACACCAATTTCCTTCCGTAGAATTCAAAACAACTCTGGTTTCAAAAATTTTTTCCTCTTTTTTTCTATCCGAATTTTTTTTTGTCTCTTTTTTTCTTTTGATCCGTTTCTCTTGTCTTTCTTTTCTTTTTCTCTTCTTTTTTTTTTGTCGTGATTCTTACTCTTTTTTTTTAGCAATCGCCTAGTCGATATTACACCATCAAAAGACAATCAATACTACGAAATTGAATACGATAATTGATATGAACAATTGGAGTTAGGGTTTTTGATATTACCTTCCTCAACCGAACTTGATGTTTTTAAAAAACCTAAGCTCTAATTACCAAATTGATACGAACCACGCCAACCCGTGATGAAACCCAATACCAATACGTTTGGAAATTCGTTGCCTAAGACGCCCAAACACCTAAAAATTTAAACCCCGCCTGTTGCCTATAAGCGAGATAAGAACCTTGTATGAAGTGAAGACCCACAATCGGGATGAAAGACCGATTGATAAGTCGAGATGAACGCCACGGAAATCAATCCGATAAGTTTTGATTTAGTTCTTGAAGAACCAAGAGTGGTGCCTCTCAAAAAGTGTTTAATGTTCAAAGACGTAAATTCTAAGTTATTCTAAACCCTAGGAGCTTTATACTAGGGTTACAATTCGTGAAAAACAAGTCCAAAACGACGTAACTTAGATAAGTTGCGTAAAAAAAACGAAACTAACAAGCTAGCCGGCAGGGGATAACACGACCGTGTACTTTGGTTCTGTGCAACTTCTGGCAACATACACGACCGTGTACTTCAGTCGTGTATCTTTCTGTGGATTTTTTTGACTCCATACACGACCGTGCCTTTTAGCCGTGATCTAGCCATGTATGATTTTGTGCAATCTTGGAATTCCTACACGGTCGTGCCTTGAAAGTATGCGCCCTCTTCAACCCGTGTCCGGTGTCACTTGTATAAGAGCAAGGGTCTTCCCATGGTTGTTCCAATCCATTCCAACTTCATGATTGCTCCAATCCTTTCTGGCTTCATGGACATCCTTTATCAACCCATTAAGTGCTTCCTTGATTTATTTCGCTCGACTTCTTGTGATCGGTCTAGGCGACACTCAAGAGGATCTACTTCCTTCTTCCGGCTTGACTCTCATCATGGATCTCATCAGTGGCACAATGTCCCTAATAAGAGGGTCATGACAGTTAGGAGGGTACTGGAGAAGAGGATGAAAGATAAGAAAGAACCTGTCGAGCCCACAGACCTATCTATGGCATTTTCAGGAATACTATGATGTCAAACTGCTGAAACACATGAGGAGAGAATAGGTGAACGTATTTACCAATTAATTTTGTTGCACATGGTTCTGACTAATCTCCCCGATGCAGGGACAATAAAGAGAGAACAAATTCCACACTTCTTGCAGGATCAGAGGTAACCTTTTTGTACTAAACAAATTTAAAAGTGGTAGTTGCACTAATGTCATATCTACTACATTGGTAAATAAATTACCACTATCCACTAGTCCATATCTTAATCCTTATAATTTTCATTATTTGGATAATTGAAGTAGTTTTACATGTTACATAAAGGCAAAGGCGCCAGTGAATGTTGGAAAGAAATATCATAAGAGATTTTTTTCTGATGTGATTCCCATGTGTGCCTTTCATTTACTTTTGGGTAGACCCTGAATGTTTGATAGGAAGGTGTTACATGACGAATTCAGAAACACCTACAAGTTTCGAAAGGGAGGGTCTCGAATAGAAATTGACACCTATGTCCCCATCAAAGGTGCACGATTTGTAAGAGTAGGTCAGGACTACTTCTATTTCTTCTAATAATCGGGCAAACAGGCGACAAATGCACCCAGGTTCAATCCAAAAGTGACCCCTAGATTGAGGGAAATACTTTCAAAGGCCGAAGAGATGATGGGAATCTCCTATGATCCGATGGTCAGGAACTTATTTGGATGAATCCAAATCACTTGCTTGCATGCTTTTTTTCCTTTATCTAATAAAGTTTTGAATTGGTAATATAAAAGGTACATTGATCATCTTATAAGATGCCCATGACCTATATATTATCAAATTGGGGACTTTATTGGTTCCACCAATGGCCCGCCGTGATCACAATTAACTTGTAAACCCGGGCTCTTTAAATTCCATTTTTTTTTTTACTTGTAATTTATCTTTGAATCAATTATTTTGTAAGCATTTTAGGACATTTTTATTTGGTTGTATTTTTAGATTAGAACCGGCACCTAGTGGAAATAAACTAATTGTTTTTTTCATTTTAACCCAAGTTAGCAAGTATAAATACTTCCTAAAGTAAGGTTTGTAGGAAGTTTTTGGAGATAATATTTTTGTGCCCACTTTCCTTGAAATCTAAGGTTCTTGCTCTAATTTCATAAGGCTTTTATCAATTCTTCAAGGGTTGAGGAGTGGGGCTTAAGGTTTGTAAGTAAATCAAATCCCTTAAGTTGATTCCAATTATACTAATTGTTTATATCTAGACAAATTAGTTTCTTATTTTTGTTCTTATTATCACGCCATTTTTAAGGTCCATTTCTATTATTGATTCAGCCATTTTAGGGAATTAGACCTAAAGGTTGTTTGTTATTTGTATTATCAATTGCTATTGGATTTCATTTTTTGTGGAAGCCTTTTGATACTTAAGGATTCAGGGCATTTGTAGATTTTGGTGATTGAATTGCTTCCTTTGACCTTTGAATGTGCTTTAGCCTTAAGCACATCAAGGAAAAATGAAAGAGTTGCACTACTCAGCTTATATAATCCATCCTAGAAGCACCAAAAGTAAAGGACATGAAAGACAATATTAGTGAAGGAATATGAAAAGGAGGGAAAAAAGAATGTAGTTAAATGCTTAACTTGTTAATAAATCATAATTAAGCACAAAGCCCCTGGAAATTAAAAGCCCTTCCAATACCAGTTAGAAAAGGGGAATGTGACAATAGACTTTGTTACAACCCTCTTACACTCAAACATATATATAAATGGGGGCTTAAATTGCAGCAAGTGCACTGGTCGTATCAAGTTAAAGTGGTAAAAGTAAGGTTGTTGATCCCTCGAGGGAACCAATAAGGTACTAGATCTATGGCAATTCTTACAATATCTAGGTGATTAAAAGGGGTTTTGAAATGTCTAATCAAAAAAATTTAACTTAAAGCAACAAGAAAATTTTATGACAAAACTTCAATTTATGAACAAGGGAAATTTAGAATTCACCCTGATTTGTTAATCAAATTGTACCAATTATTAACTATGGTTATTAAAAGGTTTTCAAGTGAGTTTTAGAAAATCCTTTTTAGGATGTTGCCTTAAATCAATTAGTCGGCTTCCGCGTCTCCAATTAACCAAAGAATCAAAATTATGTTTCATACACCCCGATGCTAAAACAACTAATGCCCAAATCAATTAACCCTAATCCCTTAGTATTAATTAACAAGAACGTTGCATTTGCGCCCTCCAAAACTTAATTAAACCAATTATCGCAACCCCCCGTATTGTAATCAATCTAATAAGAATTCCTAACAAATCCTAATCAATTCCGTACAAAAGGATTTCTAACAATTATAATCAAAGACTGATTATAATAAATCAAAGGAATTGCATCAGAATAATCCTAATAATTCCAATTACATAACATGGCTACAATTACCTTTTAACATTCTAGAGTTTCATCCAATTTCCCACAAGGATGATTTAAACTTAAAGTATGAGTTGCATAAAAAAAAATGAAATAAAGAGGTGCAATGGAATTTTATATTAAACAACTAATAAATGCTAAAGAAAATAAGAAATGAAACAAGGTTATAATCTTCAAGAGCTTCAATCTTCAAAAATGACTCCTTGAATTCTTCAATTGAAAGCAAAAAATGACATTCTTCCTTAAACAAACTTTGGAAAAATCTAAGTACCTAAGAAATTCTAATAATCAAAAGAAAGACAAATGAAAGCTAAAACAAAGAAGAAGAACAAAAGGATTCTAAACAAAAGAAAGGATGCTTAACCAAAAAAGGAGCTTAACAAAAGAAAGGATGCCTCCAAGGTTCACAAAGGGGTCTATTTAAGATCCAAAGAGGAGGGGGATAAGGTTGATCTATGAGGATTTGAGTCAGCAAATTAATTAGGATACGATTTGGAGAGATTCCGCAATGGATATCCGGGGAGTAATGAAGGCCGGCTCAAGGCCGGCGGCCTTGAATGTAGGCCGGCTCAAGCGGGGCTTTTTTCTTTTTTTGAGGCCGGTTTAAAGCCGCTCAAGGCGGCTCAAGGCCGGCGGTTTTTAATGTAGGCCGGCCCAAGGCGGCGGTTTCCAGTGCAATCCTTCGCTCCTTCTTCAATTTTGAAAAAAAACTCCCCAATTAATTGTAATTTACTTTTGGGTCCTCAAAACCTGTTTTTCACAATAAATACCATTAAGTATCATTTCTTTTTTTTTTTATAATATTAAAAATAAATTTAATAAGTCCAAAAGAAAATAAAAGTATAATGTGATTTACAACATCCCCACACTTGAACTTTTGCTTGTCCCAAGCAAAATAATTGATTTAAACAAGAGAAATCCACATTGAACTTTCTGGTCCCATGTTTGCCATACTGAAATTTGTAACTAGTATACTAGTTGAAATTTAGTGTTAATCAAAATACAAAAATTTTTTATCCCATGTTTAACAATAAAAACAATACTTAGTCCAAAGGAAAAACATTATTTAAACTTCATTGGTTATTAGCAAGTATCATCTCCCCAATTTTACTTCTCAAACAAGATAACAAGGAGTGAAGCTTTATGGTATCCATTTTTTCCCTAGAATTTCTCCCCCTTTTTTTTTTTTTTATTTTGCCTTGATGGGGGCACGTGAGGGATTCACTTTTCTGGGGGACCAAAGCCGCCCATGTCAACCTGACTTTCATTAAGGCAAATTTTTTGCCTTTCCGCCCTTTTGTTATTGTGATTCATTGATGGCAAATCCTGGGCTATCGCCTAAGTGCCCGGGTTTTAAAGGGACCCCTACGAACCTTCCTCACACTAACATTTAAGATTGGTATTTAACTCACTTTCCTGAGTTATTGGAGTAAAGGCTCTTTTTTTTTTTTTTTTTTTTTTTAAGGGATCACTAAGTAAAATTTTCTTTTACCCTTTCACTAGGTGTTAAGGTATTCCAAAGAAATTTCAATAGAATTTATCCCAACCAATTTTTTCCTTGAAGTAAACTTGCTTGTTTTTTCAACTTAAGGACTCAATCTCAAGTTCAAAGTCAACATGGGGTAAACCCCGTTCTCTAAGAGATTTTACTCTTAAATTTAACTATGTAAACTAGTCACAACAATTGGCGAGTAGGGACCAATCTAATTCAATTTCAGGATTTCATTGAAAACCCTTAAGGAACATAAAAAAAGCAGGGGGATTTGTAACTCATGATGTGTGCATCATTATACTTTACATTTATAATCCCTTCCCCACACTTAAATTGGACAAGCCTCTTGTTCCTAAATATCACAAAAATTAAGGAAACAAATTGTCAATGCAGAAATTGAAATACTGGACTTCCGGTATAAAATTGTTCATCAGGAAGAAAATTCCTCCTAAAATGCCCTGTCATCCTGGATGTCTTGAATGCACGGGCAGCTCTTAACCCCTTGAATTGTTTTTTTTTTTTTTTTTTTTAACGAAACTTTATAGATACTTTTAAGCATGGGCTGCCTCCATGAAGCGCTTGTTTTATATCACCCTGAATCAGGGTTAGCTTACATCAAGGAGTTTAAAAACTCCTTCAACACCATCGTTTCAGATTTAGGATTCCAAGCTTCCTTCCATGGTTGGTGCCCTTCTTTTAGTTCCACCAATTTTTTGTAGGTAGAATAACAAACTTACCTGCTGGAAGTCTGCCCTTGCCATCCCAGGATTTCCCTATGTTCATCCAACGGCCTTAATCTGCGCTGCAATTCTTTTGTCATAGGCGTTGATTAATGTGAGCCATGGATTTCCTAAATTCGACACTTATAACCAAACAATGATTAGAAAAGACACGGGGTTCAAGTGTCGCATAGGCATTTGTTTCGGGACTGGTGGTTCTCATATCTCTGTCTTTTCAAAAGCAACAAATTTCAGGGTTGGGGTACTTGTTCACGACCTTGTTTTCTTGCTATCTTCATCCCCCCAATCATCTATCTCATTCAAGACAGCTTCAAGAGTGGTTTGCCCCACTCTTCCCCACATCATTGTTAGTAATTTCCCTCAGCAGATATGTCAGAATACATGCTTTCTCATTAGACAAAAAACCCGGATCAACATATCAAATTTACCGGCATCTAGTGCTCTAAGGGTTGGGTTTCCTTTGTCCTACATCAATTAGAGCTTGACCTTGGCTGGAATGGCTTCCAAGATCATGGGTACCTCCTTATCTTCTTCCATTTCCAAGACATAAAGTCAACTGGAAAGATGAATTTTGTCCACTTTTATAGGACATTCTCCACTATACCCTTTTTGGGTATTGACACTTTATCCGCAAATTGTAAGGTAACGTGCGTCTCCTTACATTCTCCAATCCTAGTTTTTGAAAATGGAAGAATTTAAATTTATACTTGCAACCGAATCTATAATTACTTTATCAAAAATTAAAATTACCAATAGTCAAGGAACAGTAAAACTTCCCTGAAACTCTTTGTTTTTTCGGCAAATGGATAAATTCTTTTTTAAGATCATAGAACATTCCCCTATAAGCATCACTGGTTCTTCCCTTCAATCTTCCTCTTCTTTGTGAGTAAATCCTTCATGAAAACCTAGCATTGATGGGATCTGCTGAAGTGCCCCTGCAAAAGGAATGTTAATTTGGCAATTTTTTAAAGACTTCTAAAAATTTAGCAAAGTGAATCCAATTGTTGTTTGCTTCAGCCTTCCTGGGAAAGGAATAGGGGAAATATTTTCACTTTTGGTTTAATTTTGCTTTGGTCCTTTCCTTTTGTTTCCCTTTATCTTTCCCCAGGTTTAACCTCCCCTTCCCAAGTTTCTTATCAAACCAATTCCTTACCACTTCTTAACATAAAGCATTTACACCCAAGATTTTGCTCAGTATTGCTGGTAAAGACCCAGATGGTCTATTACTCAACTGTTAGACTTTGACTAAGCTGATTTTTAAGATTCCTAATGGTGGCTTTTTTGATTTTGCAACATTGTGTCATCTTTTGCAATAAACTTATCTGTTCTTCCTTTTTAGACTGCCTGCTGAGAAGAGGTATTTGATTAGGATTGTTGATGGGAAGTATTATGATTAGGACCTTGCTTTTGAAATCCGGGGGGTTTAAGTGCGTTGTTATCATTTCTCCAGAAAAATTTTGGATGGTTTACGCCACCCTGGATTGTAGGGTTTTGAATAGGGTCCTTATTTCCTCTTTGAAATTTTGACAAAATTAATTGCTCCCAGGGGATGAGGAGGAAAAGTTTTCTAGATGGGCACTCAAGAGTTAGTTTGTCCTGAGCATAACTCACAATAAGAAAATTGATTAACATTGAAAAAGGTGCAGAGGTGAGTTTATTTTACCTGGGCGGTAAAAAGCAAAATCTGAGCTTTTAAGGTGTCCATACACTGACAATGCCACTCTAGATTACTCTTTCATGTGCCAATTTTGCACTAGAGGCCATTTCATCTACAAAGCCTACCTCTATATGTTTTTCTCATTAATGCACCCCAGAAGAGCATCTACCAGGATTCCAAGTGTCAACTAAAATGAGATAGAAAATCTCAATAAGGAATTATCTGGTAATCCATTATGGGGGCATTTTCTAATTGCCTCCTTAAATCTTTCCCAGCTTCTAAAAGTGATTCACCACAAACTTACTGAATTTTGTGATGTCATTTCTTAACCTAGCATTCTAGCTGTGGAAAAAATCTCCTTAAAAATTTAGATGAGAGATCTACCCAAGTGGTTACAGGTCTGTGGCAATGAATTGAAACCAACCCCTAGCTTTTTCTCTAATGAAAAGGGAAAAAAGTTGAGCCAATTACATCATCAGATCATTTTTATTTTCACTGTATTACAAATTGAGAAATACTCTTGCCATCAGGACTCCTTTTGGGGGTATCCTCCAAATTGATTTATTGAACCATTTGAACGAGTGCTGGTTTTAACTCGAAATTATTAGCCGAATTGTTGGTCTTTATTAGGACCTGAAAAACAGGTACCGTGTATTTCGAAGTGCTCTCCAACACCCTGAATCTATGTTATTATCATCTGCCATTTTCTCTTCTTCCCTTCTTCTCTGCTCTCTTCTAAGTTGTCGTAAGGTGCGTTTATCTCAAGATTAATTGGAGAATTTTACAGCACTTCTACTCTTGCGCATAAAAAGAACCTTAAAGAGAATGGAAAACGATCACACAATGATAAAAAAATAATTGTGCCTAAATTACCAACAAAAATTACGAATTAATATTATTAGTTCCCCGGAACGGCGCCAAAAAAATTGATACACTCAAACATTTAAATAAGGGAGGTAAAAATTGAGCAAGTGCACTGGTCGTATCAATAATAAAGTTTGAAAAGAAGGTTGTCGATCCCTCGAGGAACCAATAGAGTATAGATCTATGGCAATTCTTATCAATACCGGTGATTAAAAAGGGGGTTTTTAAATTTCTAACTAAAAATTTAAAATTAAAGCAACAAGAAAAATTTTAGACAAACTTCAATTTTGAACAAGGGAAATTTGAATTCACCCTAGATTTTTTAATCAAATTGCTACCAAGTTATTCAACTAGTGGTTATAAAGGTTAATTCAAGTGAGTTAGAAAATATTTTTAGGGGGTGTTGACCTTAATCAATTAGTCGGCTTCGGTCTCCAATTAACCAAAGAATCAAAATTTTTGTTCATACACCTCCCAAGCTCAAACAACTAATGCCCTAAACAATTAACCCAATCCCTTAGTGATTTAAATTAACAAAAACATGCATTGCGCCCTCCATAAACCTAAATAAACCAATTTATCGCAAACCCCTATTGTAATCAATTAATTAAAATTCCTAACAAATCCAATCAATTTCCCCTATCAAAAGGATTTCTAAAAAATTATAATCAAAACTGATTAAATTGAAATCAAAGGAATTGCAATCTGAATAATCCTAATAATTCCTAATTACATAACATGGCTACAATTATCCTTTTAACATTCTAGAGTTTCATTAATTTCCCACAAGGATGATTTAGAACATTATAGTATAGTTTTTCATAAAAACAAATTGAAATAAAAGGTGCAATGGAATTCATATTAAACAACTAAAAAATGGCATAAAAGAAAATAAAGTAAATGAAACAATGGTTTTTAATCTTCAAGAGCTTCAACTTCAAAAATGACCCTTGAATTCTTCATTTTAAAGCAAAAAATGACTTCTTCCTTCAAACTAAACTTTTGGAAAAAATCAAAACCAAAGAAAAAATTTTAATGATTCAAAAGAAAGAAAATGATCTAAAACAAAGAAGAAGAACAAAGGATTCTAAACAAAAGAAAGGATGCTTAACCAAAAAAAGGAGCTTAACAAAAGAAAGGATGCCTCCAAGGTTCCACAAGGGTCTATTTATAATCCAAAGAGGGGGGGGGATAAGGTTATCTGATGAGGTTTGAGTCAGCAAATTAATTAGGATACATTTTTGGGGAGATTTGAATGGATAACCGGGAGTAAGAAGTTCGGCTCAAGGCCGGCGGCCTTAGAATGTTTTGGCCGGCTCAAGGCCGGGGCTTTTTTCTTTTTGAGGCCCGGGTTTAAAGGGGCCCGGGTCAAGGCCGGCTCAAGGCCGCGGCCTTTAATGTAGGCCGGCCCAAGGACGGCGGCCCTTTAGTGCAATCCTTCCTCCTTCTTCAATTTTGTGAAAAACCCTCCAATTAACTTGTATTTTACTTTTGGGTCCTCAAAACCGTATTTTCACAATAAATACCTTAAGTTCATTTCTTTTATTTTCTTATAATATTAAAATAAATTAATATAATCCAAAAAAATATAAGTTTTTGGGTGATCTTATCACCCTCCTAAGTACTAAAGAGAAGCAAGATGTCTTTGGGTAATTGTAGATTGGCTAACCAAGTTACTCATTTTCTACCTTTAAGAGTAGGATATAAATTTAAGAAACCGACTTAGATATATATCCAAGAAATAGTAAGATTCCCATGGATGCCAAAAACCCAAAATAATATCTAATAAGATAAAGATTTTAAGCAAATTCTAGAAAGCTTACAAAAAGTTTGGGGCACCAAATTTAGTCACACTACATTCCACCTTCACACAAATGGACAATTCTAAGGGGACCAGATTCAAAAGATTTGCTCAAAGCTTACACTTATTTTAGAGGTAACAGAAAGTAATTCCCTTGGCTAAGTTTCCCCATAAAAACCCAAACTATCAAGAACTACCAAATGGCTCCCTTATGAAGCTTTATATGGAAAAATATTAAATATCCATTACTTTGGGAATGAAGTGAGAGAAAGGCTGATGCTTTGACCAAAATTGGTCCAAGAGGTTGCGACAAGGTGAAATTGATAAAGCAAAGGATACAAACAACTCAATCCTACAAAAGAGCTATTAGTAAAGAAAAGCCCTTTGGAATTCTAAGTAGGAGATAAGGTTCTATTGAGAGTCTCTCCAATAAAAGGGGTGATCAGGTTCAATTTGGGGAGGGAAGCTAAACATAAATAGTAAGCCCATTTCAAATCAGGGGAAAGAGGGGTACATAACTTAAAAGTTGGCTAAGATACATATGTATTCTATGTATCTATGTTGAGGAATTTTCCATACCCAACCTACCAGATAGGGGCTTTAAAACCCTTGAATGTACAACCAAATTTGTCCTCGTGGAAAGACTCAATTTTGGCTAAGATACATAATGTATTCCTATATCTATTTGAGGAACGTGTACCCAAACCTAACCAGATAGTGGAAAAACCCTTAAAATTTACAACCAAACTTTGTCCTCTGTGGAAAGACTAGTCAAATTTGTAGATACAAAGAACAAGTGCTAAGATAGAGAGTAATTCCCTACGTCAAGATATAATGGACCAATCAAAATTGAAAATGAAGCGACGTGGGAATTAGAAGATGAGATGAGGAAAAAATATCCAAAGCTCTTCCCAAAATCAGGTAACTTTTAAAGACAAAAGTTTTAAAGGAGAGGAGAATGTAAATACCCAAAATTCAAAGTTATGTAATATTCATTGTAAAATAGAGCAAGGTCAAAAGAGTAATTATCAAAAAAGATGGGGGCAAATTTGGTCTTTTACAGACAGGTATAATACTAAGTTAACCTAGGCTTCTCCCTTTTTGCCATTTGCGTAAAACAACCTAAAGAATGTTTGTTAAGTTCTCTAATTTAGTTTTGATGTTAACAAAAGAGGAATAATGTGTAACGTATGTTTAAGCTTGTCAGAAGTTGTTTTAAAAGATAGTACATAATTTTTTTTAAATTGAATAAGGAGACAGATGCTTATTTAGAACCTTTAAAAGTGCTATATAGATTATTTATGTTCTGACAGAAGGTGTTTCAAAGTTGTGTAGTGTATCCATAGTTCTCGTTGTAACATTTCAGAAGCACTTTCAGAACCTTTATAATGGAGAACAGTTGACAGGTTTATTTCAGAAGCACTTTCAGAATCTGTACAACAGGAGAACTTTTGACAAGTTTTGTTTCAGAAGCTTTTTCAAAACCTTCCATACCTGTCATGAATTTTTTCCATATTTCATTCTAATTTTTTATATCGAGTTTTTAATAAATTTCAAGGCCTAGCTCCACATGTCAAGTATATTTGGGTAATATACTTGATCTGTTTTACTAAAGTTTGATTTTATATCATGGGGTTTTTTTTTTAATTTACATAAAGTTTTACAAGATTTTATTTTAATGATAAAGTGAGTCATATAAGATTTTACAAAGTTTTATCAAGTTTAAATCTAGATATTTGTGCTATATTTTGGGAAGATCCAGCAGTTACAAAGATAAGGATAAGAAATATGGTTGTTACATGAAGATATGGTTCCACAATATATGGGATATCAAGATAAGGTTCCACAATGTGAGGGTTATCTTCAACAAACTTGATCCAAGAAATATCTCCAAAGAAGATCTCGGTCAAACTGATTTATCCAACTTACCCTCATCAAAAATATCAGGAATGCAAATCCTCTCCAACAGAATCAACTTATTTTTGAAATACAAAATTTCAAAAAAAAAAAAATTAAAGCTTATCACTTGGAACTCCAAGAAACCGTTATGTTCTCTTCATAAAAGGAGTGTTCAATTCAAATAAAAAAGGAGAGAGAACGCTCTACTGTGAAGAAAAAAAAACACGGAAAAGAAAAGGCTCATACATCTTCAAGCGCAAAATTTTTACATATACATGTGATACTATTTTATAGAGGAAATTTGATATTCCTCATTGTCATTGTAATTCCTTCTTGTATAAAGGAATTGATTATTATTTCATCACTGTAGTTTGAGTGATTAGCTTAGTGAAGAAGCTAGAAAGACTCAACAGTGAGACTTTGCCTTGAAGAGGCTTATTTTGTACACTTTCAATTTGTTTGATATAGTGAAACACAACCGATTAGACAACCGGGACCCCGACGTGGAGCTGGAAGAGAGGACTGACGCTCGAGACAAAACCTCTATAAATCTCTGAGCATTCTATTCTTCTGTACTCATTTTATTACTGCACATTATTATTCTTCATTTTTGTTATTCACGTGATTTTATTAGTCAAGAGTTTTTGATGATTTGCAAAAATTGAAATTTTAAGTAATTAATCAATTCACCGCCCTCTTGATTAATCTAATTGGGACCAACTGATACGAAACCACACCAACCCGTGATGAAACCCATACCAATACGTTCGGAAATTCGTTGCCTAAGACGCCCAAATACCTAAAGTGGAAACCGCGAACCGTTGTCTATAAGCGAGACAAGAACCTTGGATAAAAATGAGACGCCACAATCGGGATGAAGATCCGTTGATAAGTAGAGATGAATGCCACGGAAATCAATTCGATAAGTTCGATTTAGGTCTTGAAGAACCAAGAGAGGTACCTCTCAAATATGTTTAATGTTCAAAGATTTAAATTCTATGTTGTTCTAAACCCTAGGAGCTTTTATACTAGGGTTACAATTCGTAAAAACAAGTCCAAAACGACGTAGCTTAGATAAGTTGCGTAAAAACACGAAAACAAAACATGTGGCCGGCAGGGGATACACGGCCGTGTACTTTTGGTCGTGTATCTTTCTGTGGATTTTCTTGACTCCATACACGGCCGTGCCTTTCAGCCATGTATGGTTTTGTGCAATCTTGGAATTCTACACGGTCGTGCCTTGAAAGTACACGCCCTCTTCAAACCGTGTCCAGTGTGACTTGTATAAGAGCAAGGGTCTTCCTATGGTTGTTCCAATCCATTCCAACTTCATGATTGCTCCAATCCTTTTCGGCTTCATGGACATACCTTTATCAACCCGTTAAGTGCTTCCTTGAGTCGTTTCGCTCGACTTCTTGTGATCGGTCCAAGTGGCACTTCAAGAGGATCCACATTCCTTCTTCCGGCTTGACTCTCATCATGGATCTCATCATTCCCCTCCTTTTTGAAAAGGATTTGTCCTCAAATCGTCACCTACATCAAAAGGACTCAGATCAGTAACATTAAATGTGGCACTTACTTGATACTCACCAGGTAAATCTATCTTGTATGCATTGCCGTTGATGCGCTCAAGAACATGAAATGGTCCATGCCTCTAGGAATGTAGTTTAGATCAACGCTGCACAGGAAACCGCTCTTTGCGCATGTGAACCCAAACCCAATCTCCAGGTTCAAAAACAGCTTGTCGACGACCCTTGTTGGCTTGTTTCACATACTGCTCTGTTCGTCGCTCAATGTTCAGCCTTGCCTTCTCATGGATCTGTTTAACAAATTCGACCTTCTTCTTGCCATCTAAATTAACATACTCAGAAACAAGCAAAGGTGATAAATCAAAGGAGTTAGTGGATTAAAACCATACACAATCTCAAAAGGAGTAAATTTAGTAGCAGAATACACTGTACGGTTATATGCAAATTCAACATGCGCAAACAATCCTCCAACTCTTAATATTCTTTTTAATTACAGCCCTCAACAAAGTAGATAAAGTTCGATTCACTACCTCAGTTTGACCGTCAGTCTGTGGATGACAAGTAGTCGAAAACAATAACTTAGTTCCTAACTTAGCCCACAAAGTCTTCCAAAAGTAGCTTAAGAACTTAGCATCCCTATCTGATTACAATTGTTCTGGGCATACCATGCAATCGCACAACTTCCCTAAAGAATAAATTAGAAATATTACAAGCATCATCCGTTTTGTGACAAGGAATGAAATGTGCAATTTAGAGAATCTATCAACAACTACAAAAATAGAATCCTGATCATGTCTAGACCTGGTTAATCCTAACACAAAGTCCATAGAAATATCTACCCACGGCTCATGAGGAATGGGAAGTGGGGTGTTAAAGCCCTTGAGGTTGGACTCTAGATTTTGCTTGCCTACACATGACACATCGCTCACAATCTCTCAACCATCTTGTTTCATGTGAGGCCAATAGAAGTGTTCCTTACAATACCCCTAATGTTTTAGCTACGCCAAGTGTCCCATTAACCCTCCTCCATGAGACTCCTCACTAGTAATTCTCTTAAAGAACAAATTGGAATGCACAGTTTACTCTCCCTAAACAAGAATCCTTCATGTTTATAAAATTTTCCATGCCCACTCTTCTCACAATACACAAAATCCTCACAAAAATCTCGATCGGCAGCATATAACTCCTTAATGTGCACAAAACCAAGTAGTCTAAAACTAAGAGTAGAGATAAGAGTATACCTTCTAGATAGTACTCAGCAACGACATTCTCTTTACCTTGCTTGTAGTGGGTAACATATGGAAATGTTTCGATGAACTCCACCCAACGAGCATGCCTTTTATTTAGCTTGTGTTACCCTGCAAGTACTTCAAGGATTCATGATCAGTGTGGATCGCGAACTCTTTCGGCCAAAGGTAATGTTGCCACTTCTCCAGGGCTCGAACCAATGCATATAGTCCTTATCGAAAGTAGGGTAATTCAAGGTTGCCCACTTAATTCTCGCTAAAGAATGCAATCGGTCTTCTCTCCTGCATAAGCACTGCTCCAATACCTAATCCCGAAGCATCACACTCAATTTCAAATGCTTTAGCAAAGTTAGGTAAAGCAAGTAACGGTGCCTGAGTCAACTTATTTTTAAGCGTCTGAAAGGCCTTCTCTTGTTGCTCTCCCAGCTAAACCCTACGTTCTTCTTAATTACCTCAGTAAGTGGTGCTGCAATGGTGTTGAAATCCTTCACAATCTCCTATAAAAACTCGCTAGTCCATGGAAGCTTCGCACATTGCTTACATTGGTTGGACTAGGCCATTCTTAGATCGCATGAACCTTTTCTTCATCAACCTGTATTCCTTGTGCATTAACAACAAAACGAAGAAACATAAGTTTGTCTATGCAAAAAGGGCACTTCTTGAGGTTAGCATATAATGTTCCTTTCGAAGCACTTCTAAAACATCCCTCAAGTGAGACATATGATCTTCCAAACTTTTGCTGTAAATAACAATATCATCAAAATAGACAACCCAAATTTTCAAATAAAAGTCCTCAAACATGGTTCATAAGTCTCATTAAAAGTACTAGGTGCGTTAGTTAAACCGAAAGGCATTACTAACCACTCATACAATCCATATTTTGTTTTGAATGCAGTTTTCCATTCATCACGTTCTTTCATTCTAATTTAGTAATATCCACTTTTCAAATCAATTTTGGAAAAGACACTAGACCATGTAACTCATCTAAACATATCATCTAAGCGAGGAATGGGATGACGATACTTTACCGTAATGTTGTTGATGGCGCGGCAGTCAACACACATTCTCCATGTCCCATCCTTCTTAGGCACCAAAATCACAGGCACTGCACATGGACTCATGCTCTCTCTCACGTACCCTTCTCCATTAATTCTTCGACCGCCTTTGGAGTTCCTTTGTTTCCTTGGGTTGCTCCGATAAGCTGGCTTGTTTGGAATCGATGCTCCGGGTACAAGGTCAATCTGGTGCTCAATACCACGAATAGGTGGTAATCCCTTTGGAATCTTCTCAGGGAAGACATCTTCAAAGTCCTGCACAAGAAACACAACCACATAGGCAAAGAGTTAAATAAGTCATTAGTAGTAAAACATGTTACCTTAAAAACCAGCAACAACATAGGTTGCTCATCACTAATGCTCTCCTTACTACACTCACTCTTGCCACACAACTCTCTTTTGCAAGGATGCCCTCTCCTTTTCACTCACCACCGAAGTTTATTCCCCTTCAACTTAGCCTCTCACACTCTTTCCAGCCTTCCTCTCCTTTTCCTTTTGATCTTGACTTTTATATTCCTTTTTTTCTCATGGTCTTTTGCTCTCTCACTCTCACTCTGCTTTTTACTCACCTTATGTTTTGCAAAAGACTGTTGTAGCTGCAACTGGTCCTCATATACTTGTTTAGGTGTTAACGGTTTAAGATTAAAGCTTTTTCCCTTGGTGAACAAGCGTTATACTTGTTAGAAAAGCCATCATGAACAACCTTCCTATCAAATTGCCATGGCCTCCCCAACAACATATGACATGCTTACATTGGCACTACATCACATAACACCTATCCCTCATACCTACCAATGCGAAAACCAAATCAAGGCTTGCCTACTCACCTTAGTCTCACAACTATCATTCAACCACTGCAATTTATATGGACTAGGGTATCTAACAGTTTTGAGCCCAGCCTCATAACAATAAAATTACTCACTACATTGGTGCAACTCCCTCCATCAATGATCAAACTACAAATCTGATCTCCTAGATAACACTAGTAGGAATATATTCTCTCTTTGTACCTCCTCTTCTTCCTTCACCTGCACATTCAACGCTCGCTTTACTACTGCCACTAGCCTTCCCATTGCAGGCTCTTCATCATAACTAGCATCCTAATGGAGGCATATCATCTTCTTCACTATCCCCCTCAGTCTCATACTCACCATCATCACCAAAATCATCACACACCTATTTGGGCATTGACTAGCAATGTGGCCTCTACCTTGACATTTAAAACATCTAATGTCTCGATTTCTAGAAGTAGAAGAATCAGGGTTACCTGGGTTACTAGGAGTATAACCCCTGCCTCAACTCCCCTTTTGGTTTGGTTGGTAAAGGCTTTTCTTCCTTCTTCCATTGATTAGTCTTCCAAGTGGATGAACCTTTACCCTGTTAAAAACCGTGCATGACTACTACCTCTCCTCTTGTGCTGGTTCTCAGCCTTTATAGCCATGTGAACCATATCCTCCAATTACATAATGTTGCAATTCAACCACATTTTGGATTTCTCTATTCAACCCCTGAAATCTAGCCATTGTAGCCTCTTATCCTCTTTCATTCGCCCTAATCATTAGTGATTCCATCTCCTAAAATACTATCTACACTTCAAGCTTCCCTGCCTCAGAGTTTGCAACTTGTTGTAAATTTACGATAGTAATTCCGGTACAAACCGTTCTTCGTCACTCTTTTCATCTCTTCCCAAGACTAATAGGTGGCTCGACTCTTCCCTATTCAACATTATTGATCCCACCACCTATGGCATAAATTTTAAAATTCAATGGCACAAGTTTTACTTTCTTTCTCTCACTATAGTTTTGACAATTAAAACCATCTCTACCTTCTTTCCCCTCTAAGTAGCCTTGGGATCATTCTTCCCATGGAAAGGAGGAACCTTCATCTTTTTACTACTCAATTGATCATCCTTCTATTCCTATTCCTCTTCTTCCAAATTTGTTCCTCTATTTACCATTATAACCTCTACAACTCCCAATAGAAGGCTCATCAAAGTCATCATCCGTCATTTCATCTCCACCCCTCAGTACGATCCTAGAACGACTCTCCCTCTTACGCCCTTAGAATACGTTTGTGGATTGCTCTAATCTTTGCTCTACCGTCTCATGAATTTGTTCCATTCCCTCTTGGAACATCCTCTTCATTTCTGCCCTCAACGCTTCAATTACTAACCTAGCATCAAACCTTCCCCTCTCACCTTCAGGAGAATGTTGCCTCGACATAGTTCCTGTAGAAAAGATTAGTACTAACACAAATATATATATAATTAAACCTCACGATACACTCCCTTACGTGTTTCGCTCAAATGATGATATCACATAGTCACTCGTGTATTCTCACAAACAATAATGATATCAACTCGCCAATTTCCTCTTCTCAATTCTCTTGGAACTAACCCGAACTACACCAATTTCCTTTCGTGGAATTCAAAACAACTCTAGGGTTCGTAAATTTTCCTCTATTTTTCTATCCGAATTTTTTTTTTTTTGTCTTAGTTGTTGCTCTTGATCACGTTTTTCTTTTCTTTTCTTTTCTTTTCTCTTCTTTTTTTTCGTGATTTTTACTCTTTTTTTTCTTTTTTTTTTAACAATCGCCTAGTCGATATTACACTATCAAAAGATAATCAATACTACAAAATTGAATACGATAATTTATATGAACGATTGGAGTTAGGGTTTTTGATATTACCTTCCTCAACCGAACTTGATGTTTTGACAAACCTAAGCTCTGATACCAAACTGATACGAACTACGCCAACCCGTGATGAAACCCAATACCAATAAGTTCGGAAATTTGTTGCCTAAGATGCCCAAACACCTAAAGTGGAAACCGCGACCCGTTGTCTATAAGCGAGACAAGAACCTTGTATAAAAATGAAGACGCCACAATCAGGATGAAAGACTTATTGATAAGTCGGGATGAATTCCACGAAAATCAATCCAATAAGTTCGATTTAGTTCTTGAAGAACCAAGAGTGGTGCCTCTCAAATATGTTTAATGTTCAAATATGTAAATTCTATATTGTTCTAAACCCTAGGAGCTTTTATACTAGGGTTACAATTCATGAAAAACAAGTCCAAAACGGCATAGCTTAGATAAGTTGCATAAAAACACGAAAACAGAACATGCTGGCCGACAGGGGATACACGGCCGTGTACACGACCATGTACTTTGGCCATGTACCTTTCTGTGCAATTTCTGGCAACATACACGGCCGTGTACTTCTAGTCGTGTATCTTTCTGTGGATTTTCTTGACTCCATACACGGCCGTGCCTTTTAGCCGTATATCTAGCCATGTATGATTCTGTGCAATCTTGGAATTCCTACACGGTCGTGCCTTGAAAGTAAACGCCCTCTTCAACCCATGTCTGGTGTGACTTGTATAAGAGCAAGGGTCTTCCCATGGTTGTTCCAATCCGTTCCAACTTCATGATTGCCCCAATCCTTCCCGGCTTCATGGACATCCTTTATCAACCCGTTAAGTGCTTCCTTGAGTCGTTTCGCTCGACTTCTTGTGATCGGTCCAGGCGACACTTCAAGAGGATCCACATTCCTTCTTCCGGCTTGACTCTCATCATAGATCTCATCACCAACAATTGGTATCAGAGCAGGACTCATCTATTTGGAGTGATCCAAAATGGTTGAAAATAATGTTGCAATTAATCGAGCTCCTTACTTCAATGGCTCAAACTTCTCATAGTGGAAAATGTGTATGGAAACTTACATTAAAGCTAATGATTATGATTCATGGCAGGTCATTTCACTTGGGGACAATGTGATCAACTTGAATGGAAATTCGACCTTGTCAGATTCCGAAAAGAAAATTATCGAGAAGAACAACAAAGCAAAAAATTTATTACTGACTACTATTGCTCCATTAGAGTTCTATTTGATATCTTCATGTGCAAGTGCAAAGGAGATTTGGGATATCCTATCTGATACATATGTAGGGACTGATACCATCAAGGAAACCAAGATAAATGTCTTAATTCAACAGTATGAATTATTTAAGTTTAAGTTTAATGAAGATGTCAAAGATGCTTTTAACAGGTTTACAGCTATTACAAATGAGCTTGCATCACTTGGAAAGAAACTTCCAAATCCAGATCTTGTGAGGAAAATGCTGAGGATATTGCCACCATCTTGGGATGCAAAGAAAACTACTATAGAAGAAGCTCAAGACCTAAATAAGCTAACTTTTAGTCTAAGAGAAAAGCTCATGGCATATGAGTCACACATAAAAACCACGCAAAGAGGAGAAGACGGCACCAAAGGAATTGCGTTTAAAGTCAAGGAAATAAAGCAAAATAAAACTGAAACAGATGATAGCGACGATGAGAAAGAAGAGGACATCAGTCTTCTAGCACGTAGAATCAACAAGCTGCTTAAGAAGCAAAGAGGTAAGAAATTTAGTGTTTTCAAGAAAAGTACTGAATATAAGCATAATGATGCAGGAAAAGCTTACAAGGAGAAAGAAAAAAAGAAAGAGAAAAGGAAGGTTCAATGTTATGAATGCAAAAAGTCAGGACACATCAAATATGAATGTCCAACACTGATCAAGAAAATGGAAAATCATAAAAAGAAAAGTCATGCAATGCTAGCAACGTGGAGTGATTTAGAGAACACAGAAACAAATTCAGAAGATTCAGAAGAAGAAGAGGATAAGGCAAATCTTTGTCTAATGGCTAGTTCTAAGGTACACTCTGAATCTGATGAAGATGTAACTGATACTGACATGCTAGTAGAAATGAGTAAGCTATTAAAGGCACTAAAAAGGGCTGATACAAGATTAGCTAAGTATGAAAACGAAATAAAAGCTCTTAAGAATGAAAAGGAAGCAGTAAAGCAAACAAATACTTTACTTGCGGATGAAAATGATATCCTGAAACAAGAAAATGAATCCATGCATGCGAGTATTGAAAAATTAAGAATAGAAAATCATCTACTTGAAGTAGAAACAAGTGACATGAAGGTAAAAATTGATGATTTATCCAATTCGTTGAAAACTACCTTTAAGAAATTTGATGAAAGTGACAAGAAATTGACCATGTTAATTTCTTCACAAAGAGTTTCAAATGAAAAACATGGATTAGGATATGAGCATGGTTCGAGTTTAAAATTGAATCAAAATACAGTTTTTGTTAAGGCTAAACAAGTCTTAAGTGATGAATCCAACAGCAAAAAGTACATTTCGAATACAAATAATGTTAAAAGAGGAAATACTAGAGACTTTTACAGAAGTTATTCTGACAAGAGGTATCCACACAATGGGTACTATAGAAGCAATACCAGAAGTTATAATAGAAGTTATACAAACCAGAATTTCAAGAAACAGGTAAATAACAAGTATAGAAATGTTAATTCTTATGCATGTTTCTTCAGTAATAAATTTGGTCATATTGAGAAATTTTGCTATTATAAGAGAAATAAGCTCAGTAGTCAACAAGTAAATCGAAGAAATCAAATGAGCTTATCTTTTAAAGGGCCCAAACTTGCTTAGGTTCCTAAAAGGACTTAATTCTTTTTATTTGTATAGGAACATGAAGCTAAAATAAGAGGAACATGGTATTTAGATAGTGGATGTTCTAGACATATGACTGGAGATGCTTCATTGTTTAATAGCATAACTTAGGAAGAAAAAGGATATGTAAAGTTTGGAGATGATAGTAGAGGTAAAATAATTGCCACTGGAATGATTGGTATGCCTACTTTTCTCATTGAAAATGTATATCTTGTGCAAGGTTTAAAACATAATCTACTTAGTATTAGCCAGTTATGTGATAAAGGTTATAGAATGATTTTTGATTAAGACAAGTGCTATGCTTTTAATGAAAATGATGAAAGATTATTTGAAGGAATTAGGAAAAGAAATATCTATCTCATAAAACCAAATGCAACAAATAATGCTTCTTGTTTAATTTCATTGAATGATCATGTTTTTGCTTGGCATAAACGACTAGGACACGTTAATTTTAATCATTTAGAAAAATTATCTAAAAAGGATATTATTAAAGGATTACCTAAGATAAATATTAAACAAGATGTGAAATGTGATACTTGCTTAAAGAATAAATGGTTTCTATCTCTTATAAAAGTAAAAATGTAATCTCAACTAAGAGACCACTTGAATTATTGCATCTTGATCTTTTTGGACCTACTAGAGTCTTAAGCATAGGTGGAAGCAAATATGGACTTGTTATTGTTGATGATTTTTCAAGATACACTTGGGTTATATTCTTGCGACACAAAAGAGATACCTTTGATTCTTTTCAAAAATTTGCAAAACAAATACAAAATGAAAAGGGATTTTTCCATAATTAGTCTTTGAACTGATCATGGAATAGAATTTCAAAAATGCAAGATTTTTTAATTTTTGTGAAGAACATGGTATATCTCATAATTCTCAGCTCCATACACTCCTCAACAAAATGGAGTAGTGGAACGCAAGAATAGAACTTTACAAGAGATGACTAGATCTATGTTAAATGAAAGTGGCATTGCTAAGTATTTTTTGGCAGAAGCAGTTTTTACAGCTTGCTATATCATCAATAGAGTTTTCATTCGACCCATGACATCAAAGACTGCTTATGAGATATTTCGAGGTAAGAAACCTAACGTTTCATATTTTCATATCTTTGGATCTAAATGCTTTGTGAAAAAGAATCCTCTCAACCTTGGTAAGTTTGATTAAAGATTTGAAGAAGCTATTTTCTTAAGATATTCTCTAAATAGTTGTGCTTATCGTGTTTTCAATAAATCATCAAAAACTATTGAAGAATCAATAAATGTTAAATTTATTGAGGATTTAAAGGATGTTGATTCTGATGAAGAAAAGGACTCCAATTCTAAAGCAGAAGTTAGTTTAGAACCTAAGTCAGAAGCACCTGCTGTTAACACTCGAGGAGCTGGTCATCCAGAACCTATTTCAAAGGCAAATACAGAAGGTACTTCAGAAGTTGTAAGATCTGAACAAGAGGCTTCTAAAGCTTGGACGTATAAGTCTGCACATCCTTCTGATCAAATAATAGGTAATGTTCAATCTAGTGTTAAAACAAGAGCTAATTTACAAAATCTTAAAAATCATTTTGTATTGTTATCCGAAATTGAACCTATTAATATGGAAGAAGCTTTAAATGATGATAATTGGATTATCTCTATGTAAGAAGAATTAAATCAATTTCAAAGAAACAATGTATGGAACTTAGTTCCTAAACCTAGAGAAAAGTCTATAATTGGAACTAAATAGGTGTTTAAAAATAAATTAGATAAAGATGGTAAAATTATAAGAAATAAAGCAAGATTAGTAGCTAAGGGTTATTCACAAGAAGAAGGAATAGATTTTAATGAAACATATGCACTTGTTGCTAGACTAGAAGCAATACAGTTGATGCTTGCATATGCATCTTATAAGGATTTTAAAGTTTTTCAAATGGATGTAAAAAGTGCATTTTTAAATGGTTTTATAAAGGAAGAAGTTTATGTAGAACAACCACCTGGATTTGAAGATCCTTTCAAATCAGATTATGTTTTTAAATTAAATAAAGCACTATATGGTTTGAAACAAGCTCCAAGAGCTTGGTATGAAAGATTGAGTATGTTTTTGATCTCTAAAGGTTTTCATAGAGGAAAAGTTGACACTACTTTATTCTTGAAAACTTTTTATAATGATATCTTGGTTGTACAAATATACGTGGATGATATTATCTTTGGATCTATTAAAGAATTGTTGTGTCAAGAATTTGCTGAGACCATGCAGGCAAAATTTGAAATGTCAATTATGGGAGAATTGACATTCTTTTTGGGGCTTCAAATAAAACAAACAAAAGAAGGAATCTTTGTTCATCAAGAAAAATACACAAAACAAATATTGAAGAAATTTGGATATGATGGCTGCAAAAAGGTTACAACACCTATGAGTACTTCAACAAGGTTAGACTCTGACTCAAATGGACAGAAGGTAAGTGAGAAACTTTATAGGAGTCTTATAGGTTCTTTATTGCACTTGACTACATCAAGACCTGATATTTTGTTTAGTGTGTGTTTGTGTGCTAGATTTCAAGCTGCACCAACAGAAATTCATTTATCAGCTGTAAAGTGAATTTTCAAATACCTAGTTAATACTTCAAATTTAGGCATCTGGTATCCTAAAAATCAAAATTTTGATTTAATAGGATATTCTAATGCAGATTATGCTGGTTGTAAAATTGATAGAAAAAGCACATCTGGTACTTATCAATTCCTAGGTGATAAATTAAAATCTTGGTCTTCTAAAAAACAAAATTCTGTTGCTCTATCCACAGCTGAAGCTGAATATGTTTCTATTGGTAATTGTTATACACAAGTTTTATGGATAAAACAACAATTGAATTATTATGGAATAAATTTTAAAACTGTGCCAATTAAATGTGACAACACGAGTGCAATAAATTTGACAAAAAATCCAATGCATCATTTTAGGTCAAAGCACATAGAAATTAGACATCATTTTATTAGAGATCATGTGCATAATGGAGATATAAATGTTGAATTTGTGCCAACCGATAATCAATTTGCAGAAATTTTTACTAAACCTCTTGAAAAGGTAAAATTTGAATTTATTAGAAATGAATTGGGAATTTGTAACCCTTTTTGAATTTTTTTTTCTTTTCTACCGAAACTTTCAATATTTGAAAATCCTTATTCATATAATATATAAATATACATATTTTTTCTCTTCATTCGTTTCCTTCTTTCTTTAGTTTTTTCCCTTCGCAATCTACTCTCTCTCTCTCTCTCTCTCTCTCTCTATTTTCCTTCTCTCTCATTATGACTCTAATGGCGCCTAAATCTTCAGAACGTCTCAAACAAAAATCCTTCAAAACAAAATCCTCTAACAAGCCTTTAGTGATTCATGATGAATCTTCAGATTCTTCGGAAAAACATCAAGAACCTTCAATAGAGGAGAATCCAAGTCCCCCTAACTCCGAATCTATCATAGGTTCCAAGAAAATTTCCAAAAGAAAACGGGTTGCATCGTCTTCAAAAGGGAAAGAAAAGGTTACTCAAGAAATCTCTCCACCTAAGAAAACAGCCAAGAAGCAAGCAAAACAAAGGAATGTACCAAGTTTGAAACCCTCAATTTCAAAATCTCTTTGAAGGAAGAAAAACGAGGTGTGTTCTTGTAGTTTTGTGGATTTTAATTTCTTTACAAGTAATGGATTTTACTGGAATGAACTTTTAGAACCCATAGGATGCATGGAAATTTTCTCTACTCAAGTTCTAGTTTATGGCGAGTGTGTCAAAGAATTTTATGGAAGTTTAAGTCTTTCATAAGGGAATGTTTTAGTTTCTAGGGGTATGTAATCAAGACATTACAATTTCTAGGGCAGATGTAATTAAATGTTTACACTTACATGATGTAAATGATGATGTAGAGATTACAAACATGCCCATGAATGATCTATTTGCTGCTATTAATGGGGGCTTACAAATGGATTATGGAAAAGAAGCAATGGTTATTGATTTCGAGTTGTTTCCTCGAATCATACACAAGATTATTGTTGAATGTATATGTCCAAGGAAGGGCAGTTCTACTTCAATGTCCATAGAACATGCTCAAATTATCTATGCAATGATTAATAGAAAGAATGTGGACATGGCTTCTAGAGTCATTGATCAAATATGGAGAAATAAAGAAACTTTGGTACTTAGAAATGTACTCATGCGGTTGTTTGTGTTTAAAGGGATAGTTTTGCCTACCAGCTCTTCTAAACCTATTAAGTTAAAGAGGATAGGTAAAGAAGTTTTTCATCATATGTCGATCTTTGTTAAAGATTTTTTGTGGTATGCGAATGATGGTGCACATTTTGTCCATCAAAGGTATATGAAAAGAATTATTCCTTTTGGAACTTCTTTGATACCTGTTCAAGAAGGAGGTTCAGAACCTAGTTCAAGAAGGAGGTTCAAAACCTAGTTCAGAACCTAGAACAGAGCTTGGAACAGATTATAGAAAGCAACCATATGATGTTGAGGCTGGAAGAGAGGAACAAAAGAAGCTACATCCAATGTTGATCTGGAACAAATGAAGAATGTTATGCGAGAAGCTTTGAAACATGAGCTATCAGATTTAGTTAAGACAGCTTTGATAGATGAAGTTTCAGTTCTTCAACGGTCTGATCTTAGGAGACTAGAAGTAATGGAGTTACAAGTTAAAAAAACTTTTGATATTCTTTCTGATATTAAGAAAAATTCTGAGAAAATTCTTACAGATCTCCATCACTATAGAATTCTCTATAATGAGTTTAGTGCAAGAGTCAAGCAAGATTTATCTAAAAATGTGATTTCTTTTGACAAGTTTGTCTCTCAAGTGAGGAAGATAGAAGATTCAGTGACTAACTCCTTCAAGACTTTGGACTCCAAGACAGATAAAATATCCCAATCTGTCGCAAGTCTTCATGGTGAAATCAAGCCGTTCTTATCCACCAAATTTCCATATTATGTTCGCTCTAGCGCACATATCATCGACTTGGATACTTCACCAGAAAAACCTTCCTCTACCAAACCTTCCACCACTTCTTCTACCTCTCGAGTTACAAGATCCAAAAAATCTTAGTTCTTGTCTTAATTTTTTGTTTTGAAAACAAGTTGTAAAAGACTTCTTTTATCTTTTATGCATTGATTAGGGTGGAGTTATCCCTTTTGATGTTAACAAAAAGAGGGAGAATGATTCTATTGTGCTTATGAGTGCTTATGATCAATGTGTTTATGATCAATGCTTCTTACTATTGTGCTTATGATCAATGCGTTTATAATGATTCTATTATGTTTATGATGCTTTTCTGTTATATGAATATATGTTTGCTTGAACATGAAAGTTGTTTCTATTTTGTCTATCTAATGGTGTTTTGTTATCATTAAAAAGGGGGAGAATGTTAAGTTCCCTAATTTAGTTTTGATGTTAACAAAAGAGGAATAATGTGTAATGTATGTTTAAGCTTGTCAGAAGTTGTTTTAGAAGATAGTACGTAATTTTTTTAAAATTAAACGAGATAGAAGCTTATTTAGAACCTTCAAAAGTGTTATATAGATTATTTGTGTTCTGATAGATGGTGTTTCAGAAGTTGTGTAGTGTATCCGTAGTTCTCGTGTTAACCTTTCAGAAGCACTTTCAAAACCTTTACAATAGGAGAACAGTTGATAGGTTTGTTTCAGAAGCATTTTCAAAATCTATACAACAGGAGAACTGTTGACAAGTTTTGTTTCAGAAGCTCTTTCAGAACCTTCCATGCCTGTCACGAATTTTTTTCATATTTCACTCTAATTTTTATATCGATAGTTTTTAATAAATTTCAAAGCCTAGCTCCACGTGTCAAGTATATTTGGGTAATATACTTGATGTGTTTTACTAAAGTTTGATTTTATATCATGGGGTTTTTTTTTTTAATTTACATAAATTTTTACAAGATTTTATTCAAAGATTTTATTTTATGATAAAGTGATATCATATAAGATTTACAAGTTTTATCAAGATTTAAATCTAGAATTTGTGCTCTATTTTAGGAAGATCCAGTAGTTACAAAGATAAGGATAAGAAATATGGTTGTTACATGAAGATATGGTTCCACAATATATGGGATATCAAGATAAGGTTCCACAATGTGAGGGATATCTTCAACAAACTTGATCCAAGAAATATCTCCAAAGAAGATCTCGGTCAAACTGATTTATCCAAGCTTATCCTCATCAAAAATATCACGGAATGCAGATCCTCTACAACAGAGTTAACTTATTTTTGAAATACAAAATTTCAAAAAAAAATAAATTAAAGCTTATCACGTGGAACTCCAAGTAACCGTTATGTTCTCTTCATAAAAGGAGTGTTCAATTCAAATAAAAAAGGAGAGAGAACGTTCTTCGGTGAAGAAAAAAAAACACGGAAAAGAAAAGGCTCATACATCTTCAAGCGCAAAATTTTTACATATACATGTGATCTATTTTATAAAGGAAATTTGATATTCCTCATTATCATTGTAATTCCTTTCTTGTATAAGGAATTGATGGTTGTTTCATCACTGTAGTTTGAGTGATTAGCTAGTGAAGAAGCTAAAAAGACTCAGTAGTGAGACTTCGCCTTGAAGAGGCTTATTTTGTACACTTTCAATTTGTTTGATATAGTGAAACACAACTGGTATAGACAACTAGAACCCCGGCGTGGAGTTGAAAGAAAAGACTGACGCTCGAGGTGGAACCTCTATAAATCTTTGAGCATTATGTTCTTCTCTACTCATTTTATTTACTGCACATTATTATTCTTCATTTTTGTTATTCACGTGATTTTATTAATCAAGAGTTTTTGAATGATTTGCAAAAATTGAAATTTTAAGTAATTAATCAATTCACTCCCCTCTTGATTAATCTAATTAGGACCAACAATGCTCCTTAAAACCTAAAGGTGATCAAGTGGATTAGACAAAGGGCTAAACCAATTCCATTAGGTAAGGACTGATATGATCACATTGTTGTTCATGGTCATAAATTTCAGGATTTAATCAATTGTCATTGTATCATTCCAACATAATTCAGATCAAGAAAAAGGTGAAACAAACACATAATCAAGTGATCTAGGAGTTCAATTCACATGTTGGAACAAGTAAGTTTACTAATCCATGTAACTCATTAGAAATTACAAATTTTAAGATTCAATTAGGCCTAAGATCAAAAAATTTAGATTGAGAAATGGATTGGAAGAGAAAAAATAGGGTTTGTGAAGAAACAACATAGTATACGGTCAAGTATATGCCCATGATAAAATACATGTGTATAAAGAAGTACATGGTTGAACTACATGTTCAAATACTATGGTGTGTTAAATATGAAAAATCTACAAAAAGGTAGATGGCCAACTACATGATTGTATACTTAAGCATGCCAAAGTACATGCCCTAAAGCATAACCATGTACTTAGAAATATTTCACTACTTGATTATTTTCTAACTTATCTAGACTTCCACATAACCTAAAAACATAGTGTAAACCTAGAAACTCCAGTAGCGTAAGAAAAAGAGTCATATAACAATCAAGTGAATAAAATTAAGAAATGTAGCTTATTCTTAGATTAGTATTAAAAGGAATCATTTTTACTTTGATAGATTATAAAATACTTTAGGTTTAAGACTAGACTTGCTTAAGACTAAGATTTTAGTTATTTGTAATTTTCTTTGTTTCTCATGCTTGTTAAGTTAGTATCAAATTGAATTAAGTTAAATGATTGGTTTAAGTGATTAAGTGATTGTTGATTGTACTTAGCTCGACCTAAGGGCCTATAGTGGTAGATCTCTAGGGAGCACCTCAATGATTCTTGTGTGATGTTATCCCTAGTTGAGTTATGCTTGGAAATGATCGGGGACTAGTTTAAGGTTTAAGGACTCATGAGTGTTAAGGCTTGTAGTGGCAGTTCTTAGACCAAGTTAAGGTTTAAGAAAGTTTATGGTTTAAGGATTCATGGGTGTTAAGGCCCATAGTGGTAGTTCCCAACACCTAGTTAAGTTTTAAGATTTTAGGTGTGTTTGATGGGGTCATGAGTACCTCATTGTTATTATATGGACTTAAGTAAAATATGAACTTGTTAGTTGATGTTTAAGGTTTTCATATATATATATATATATATAGATATGATTTAAGTCCTTGCTTGTTTATGTGCATGTATTTGCTATTATACATACTACACATTAGCTCATCCCTCAGGGTTTTTTTTTTTAGATGCAAGTACTACGAAAAACATTATTTGTAATACCTAAATATTTTTTTTATGATGTATCAATATATATATATGTTATAACATGATAACGTAAACCAAGGCTAAGATAGGGAATTCATAAAAATTTGAGGGATAGATATGCCTTTTCACGATTAAAGTATAAATACTCTATAATAGTCCTAAGTCTCCTCTTTCCACCCTATCAGTGACCACACAGTAACAAGCAAGAAAAAGGAGGAGACACTTTTGTTAGGAACCGTAAAGATAATTAAAGGAAATTGGTCCGATCTAATCACTTGAGGAATTAAAATTTTGAGGAAGGCATAATGGGGAAGAGACTCAAAGGGCTTAAGGATTCAAACCGTTGGAAAATTTATGTAAGTAATCTGCTTGTAATTTATATGTAACTACATGTTTTGGAGATTTAATCAAGCTTAGGAATAGAGAGAATTGGGATTAGGAAAATTGGGAATGAAGAATTAGGGGTTTGTGTAGATTACCGAGGGTAACACGGTCTTGTTTCAACCATGTTGAGTTAAAAGGTTACTCCGAGAGATATATGACCTCTTAATATGATCGTGTTTCGACTGTGTTGAGTTAAGGGTAACACGGCCTCTTAACACTGTTGTGTTTCGATCATGTTGAATTAAGAAGAATATGGCCTCCTAACAAGGTCATGTTCCAACCGTATTGAAGCCAAACTTTACACTAAAAGATACACGGCCGTGCTCTAACCCATATTGAGCAACACGGCCCCCAATATGGCCATGTTGAATAAAGTATAACTTAATTATATATTTATTTATCTTTAAATTAAACTAATTTCCACACAACCTAGATAGCTAGTAAGGCTTTAGAAAAATTAAATAAATAAGATTAAGAGAATTAAGAGATGATACCAATCTAAGATTAAGTACTAAGTAGAGCTTGCTAATGTGTATAGATTTCAATTTAGCTTAAGTCTAAGATGGGAAGTGCTTAAGGCTAGGATTCAAGGTACATGTAACTTGTGTGATGATTTGTGCTTATTTAAGTTAGTTTATGCATTGACCTTGATTTAACTAAATGAACTAGCTTAAGTGTTCAAGTTATATGTTGTAAGTGCTTGGCTCGGCTTAAGGGCCCGTAGTGGTAGATCACTAGGGGGCACCCCAATGATCCTTGTGTGATGTTGTTCCTAGTAGAGTCATACTTAGAAATGATCTAAGCTGAATGTTAGTTAATAGGTTTAAGTATACACGGGTGTGGGGCCCATAGTGGCAATTCCCCTCTCCAAGATTTGGGTGTGGGGCCTATAGTGGCAGTTCCCATCACTAGGATTAAGTGGATTAAGTGAACATAGGTATAAGGCTCGTAGTGGCAATTCCTATCACCAAGTGTAAAGATTAAGGGATCATGGATGTAGGGCCCATAGTAGCAGTTCCCATCACCAAATCATGCTCCAGTGTATTAAGTGTGTTAAAGGGGTCATAAGTATCCTGTTGACGCTTGTAGACATAAATTGTATTAAAAAATGGTTAACTGTTTTTAAGTACTGCATGATGTGTGTGATACTTGTTCATGTTTATTCATGTGTGTGTGTTTATGTTATACATACTGGGAATTAGCTCACCATTTGGGGAACATTTTTAGATGTAGGCGTTAAGGGAGATGAGAACCCAAAAGTTATCTTAGGTTTGGGTGAACCACAAAAAGAGGAAGATGATGATTATCATTACTATTATGGTGATTAGGATTTGGGATAATTATGTTATTTGATTGTAATAGGTAGTGTCTTTTGAGGAATGTTATTTTTATGTTCAAAGACTTCCGCTACATTAGATGTTTGATATGGTTTATGAAATTATTTAAATTTTGGTGATGTATGAAATGCTTTTATATAGGAGTTATAGGTTAAAATGTATCAAAGTTTATTTAGAGCCTTAACGTGTTCTTGTAAGATATGGACATGTGGCGGGCAGTAGTGCAGCTCAAGTTTCAAGGCGTTACAGCTTAGGTGGTATCAAAGCCTTAGGTTTATGATCTTTAGAGACTTAAGTTTAAATTTGTAGAGAATAGGTTAATGATCCTAATAACCTAAGTTTTAATCTATAAAGCATAGGTTATTGATCCTAAAGAGCTTAGGTAATGATCCTTAAGACTAAGCGATGATCAATAGACATAAGTTTTAAACAATAAAGCTTAAGATATGATCTTTAGAAGAGTTAAGCATTGGATCTGTAAGATAATGAGACATGAAGAGAGTGGGTAAAATATGGGACGTTTACTTAATTATGTAATTATTTTCTTATATTATTACTTTAATTGCATTCTTCTAACTGCTAAGTTACATATATGAGTAAACCCATGTGTAGTGGTATATGTGTATATACTTACACACTATGAAACTGATCATAACTGATGATCGATCTGACCGTTCTAACAAGTTTAACCCTCTACTCAATCCTAGCTTACGATCAGTTCTCAGGCAAGTGTACCTATCGACTAGCAGTGTAGCATAGGAGTACAGGTATCGATCCCACGAAGACTTATAAGTACTAGTATTAACGATTCTCCTACTATCTAACTTCTCATTATTGATGATCTCAACTATCCTAATTATTGCCTAAACCTGAAAGAGACAAATAAAATGAAAAAGTAAATGTATTCAAACACTCCCTTAATTAATTCAATGATTTAAACATACCTTGCCCAAGATCCACCCCTAATTCTCATGCAGCTTTTATTCAATTCCAAACTATCCAATGATTAATACCCAATCTCTAATCTGCGAAGTTTCTTACACTAGATTAGAGTCTTTCTCAAGATCAATAATCTCTAATCCTAATTAAGCCAATTAAGATTTCTCTTCAATTAACATAATCAAGATTGCATTAGAATCCTAGGACTCTCAATTGAACCAGACCGCAATGACCTTGTTCAATACAGAAAACCTCCTATAACCTATCTCTAGGATTACAAGAGGTCTTTTTATCCATGCCAGATCCACTCTATTAAACGATTTCCCAATCTTAATAACAGAGATATAATTCCATCCTAATACTGCACACATATCAAGATGAACAAACTATAATTGCAACATGAATAAACTCAAAGAGTGGAATTAATTATTGAACATCAACAATTATGTCACATGACAATCAGGGGTTTCTCAAGGGAACGGGTATGAAACAATTAGCCAATCATGAATCTAATAAGAAGAGCAAAACATAAAATAATTAAGTCCATAAAGAAAATTCAAACACGAAATATCTTGGCTTCCAATCCGAAGACTATTCTGGCAGCAGCTTCTCTTCTCTAGTGTTTCTCTTGTGCTGCCCCTCTCCTCATCTCTCATTAGGGTTGTTCTATTTATACTTCTTAAGGCATGCCCGAGCATCTTCAGCTGGAAAGATACGATTGTATCTTTCCTTTTCCAAGTGAATCTCGTCAAGTGAATAATAGTCGCCTGGCATGCCTAACCGCACGGCAAGATTTCAAGCCGTGTGTCCCACTGGTCGAAAATATGTAACTCCTCAATCTTGCTAAGTGTTTGGCACGGCTAGGAACACAGCTAAGAACACGGCTAACGGCACTGCTAGAAACACGGCTAAGAACACGGCTAACGGCACTGCTAGAAACACGGCTAAGAGAACGGCTAGATTATAAACCGTGCCACGTTCTGGAGCTTTGCACTTCTTCGCAACGTCTACCACGGCTTCAAACACACCCCTATCACGAGCTGTGCTTCCCTTCCAAGTGACGCTTTCATCTTCAGGTGTGCCCACGGTTCATGACACGGCCGTATCTTTCCACGTGTTGTCCATGAGTAACTTCAACTTGACCTTTTAAGCTTCAATTATGCTCCTTTTGTGATCTTTCTCCTTCTCTTTGGTATTATACCCTGAAACATATATTTATCTGTTAAGTACCAAATCCGCATTGATTTTATTCAAAAGATTATACAAATTCATTCTTAATGCCCATGATTTACAAGGGTTAATTTACTCTTATCAAATTTCCCCACACTTAAGGTTTTGCTTGTCCTCAAGCAAACATAGATTAAGAAAACCCAAAGGACCAGTTCTCATAAGTTCCCGCAATCAAGAAGATATTTCAGCGTCATCGATTTCATGCTGCACCTCAATCATTGATAACCTTTACTTAGTCTTACCGTTAGTTGTATACAAAATACAAATACTAAAATTCCCGAAACTAATCCAAGTGAATCAAACTTTTACCCTTATCATTTAAACTAAAATTCCCAGAGTCAGAATTGTCACAAGATTGATACTAGTAAAATAAAGTTATACCATCCTTTTAACCACTGTTGTAAGCAACACAACAGGGACTAAAGGCATGTCGTATCCACTTGTCTCCTAGCTCTTCCTTTTCTATTTCATCAAATTCTTAAGTTGATCTTAAGAGTTTACCATTGAAGCACTTAACTAAGTTAAATGACCCATGTAACAAACTTTCGATCGATAATCCCGAGTTCATCACTCGAGTTAACAGACGTTATTCCCTCAGCGTAGAAGGCGTCCCTCGGATTTACTTGTTCGAGTCTAATTAACTCATTTACTTAATTAATTAATTAAGACGGTTTCCTTGGTCAGTAAGTCCCAGACCAGGCGATCTTAGGCTACTAGGTTTTAAAAATACCCCTTCGAACCTCTACCACCTCAATCAATCAACTATCATTTATATAAACTCTTTTAAGTTCATTTTTCTCAGACATTTCTCAGTTTTTTTTTTTTCAGAAACTTCTTCAAAAAGGAATCACCAGGTTACAAGTATCATTTACTCCTTCGCTCCAAGTTATATGGCTTACCTACTGAGCAAAAAGAAGAGCATACTAAACTCACTAGTGACCTTAATCCAATCTCACTTCCGAAAGTAAAGGTTAAATGACAAGTAAGTTTACTTCACTTGGATTTCATCTTGTAATTTTAGCAACGTATCTCTAATACATAATAAGAGGATAAAAATGGTTAAAGAGCTTCCATGGGGGTATAAACAAATCTCAGCAGTTCTCAATTGTCAAAATTCATCATCGATTATACCTTAATTAAGAGGAAATTACATTTTTTTATTGCACAACCCCTGTATCCTAGTTTCGTTTTCCTAACCCGCATCCCCACACTTATAATAGACATTGTCCCAATGTCCTCGTGAAATGCAAAAAGGGAGACAAAGGATAAAAGCAAAAAGAAAACAAAAGGAAAACGAAAACTTCCCTGAATCTTTTACAATGCGGATCGTTAACAGAAAGTCAAGCGGCGCACAAGTAGAGTCATGAGAACCTCTGCTAAACATAACGGGTCGGTGTACTTTGAACGCTTGTAGCTCACAATAACAACAACAACAACAGAAAAACAGAACAAAACAAAAGAAACTCATAATCGACTGAACATAAAGCTAAATATCATCAGCATTTTCTATTGTAAACATTAGTGGTTGGTCAGTTTTCCAGAATCAGACAAATCAGGACAGTAAAAACAAAACAAAAGTAATACGGCTATGCTATACAATGATCTAAATCTCCTGGGTTCAACTTCCATCGATCCACTTGCGAGATCAGCTGCTGAAGTCATCATCTGATGGCAATGGTACAGTGCCCAATCGGCGAGGAGAATCAGATCCAATCACCTCAGTATTCTGCTGATTGCTCGCTTCGGCAGTCGCAACTGCGGGACTTTCATGTTGTGCCATGAAAGCTGCACCCGAGGATTTTCCAACATGAAAAACCGGTATCATATGTACCACTTGAGTGACAATCTCCTCCAGAAACCACCCGAGTAGCTTGAGATGCTACATCCTCATCGCTAGAAAAACCACATGGAGGAAGATCTACCCCCAATTTCTCACCAATGCGGGATAAACAAGTGACTAAATAACTCTTCAAGCCCTTCACCTGCTTTGACTGCCTGACTTGTTCTCTTTTAATTTCTTCCAAATCTGCCGTCAATCTCTTTACCGAATCTGCTAGCTCTAGATTTGGCCCGGCCTACTCTCGAGCTTGCTCTTGAGCTCGCTCTTGCTCCTCACCCTGCTCGGGTTCTGTTTCCGGCTCTTGTTGTGCAGCAGACACATCCGGTATGAGAAACCTCCACCTCCGCAAAACACTCTCGGGGAGAAAGGTGCTCCTTCCACAACTGTCCTTGGGAACCGGGTTGGAAAAACACCGTAATTTTTCAGAATGCGAGTAATCCAAGAGCCGACAAAAACCTTGTGGTGCCCTAGATCGCATTGTTTTTTCAAACACCAAACAGCTGCTAATCCGACATTAACCCGAGTACCCGTAATCATACTCCACAGCTGGTACAGGTCCGAAGCATTCACCGCCCCTTGAGAATCACCTCTACCAGTGGTTGAGCGGGCCAGAATGTAATGGAGTACACGCATGGCAGGATCCCTTAAATGGCTCCCCTTAGATTTGGAAGGGTCATATCCACCATTTCCCATACTATTCCACACTCTATGCTATAGTAGGCCCCTAGGAAAGGCATCTGGAAGCTGCGTGAATTCATTGGAGTCAATAAACTCATCTTCGTAAATACCCAAACACTTGATGAAGTTTCTCATTTCAACACGGTGGTAACTCCCTTGGCAGTAGAAGGAGACCACGTTATCAAGCTGGGTAGGCCGACTAAAAATAAGCTTGAATGTGGCGACAAAATCATGGCTTAGCGAAGAATACACGTCCTCCTCAATGCTCAGAAGTGCTCTCTAAGCAGGATCATTCAAGAAATGATCAAATCGTTTTACTAACCCATACCTAGTTAGCACTTCCCAATCAACTACTACATTAGGCATAAATGCCTTCTTTTCTCGCACTAAATCATACTTACCTTCGTCCTCCCTCCGCAAGTTAGGAGGGTAGCGTCGTGTGGTCCTAGAGGAACCACCAGTTGAACGAGGTTGAGCGTTTTTGCGCGCCACGGTCTTAGTCCTAGGCATCTTGACTATACCACGCTTGAGAAATCTCGACAGAGTGATAGATGACGTTCTTCAACAGAGAGGGAAGGAAAAAGAATGAAGATGCAGAGAGAGGTAATGTGGGAATGAAGAGAGAAATGAAGGGAAAGGTGTTTTATCTGGAAACATGCGAACCCTAAAAGGCTATTGACGACACGGCATAAAACCTGGGCGTGTTACAAGCCGTGCCATCCACTGTTCTTTATAAAAGAACATGAAAAAGTCTTACCGTCTGGCACGGCTTGTGGCACGTCTTGTGACTTTCCCGTGCCTGTAACCGTGCTATACACTGCTCTATACAAGAGAATTTAAAAAAATCTTACCTTATGGCACGGCTTGTGCCTTGGGCGTGCCTGTAACCGTGTCATCCCCTGGACTGAAACACCTTTCACAAATGCTCGTACACTTTGGTGTGACTTAGACCATATCATACCCTCTTTGTTAAAATCTTACTTGAAAAACTACCACTCACAAATGTAATGATGATGACAGTAAAAAGAAAAGACAAACTAACCTAGTAGATGCATGGGTTGCCTCCCAGCCAGTGCTTTTGTTTAACGTCATTGGCTCGACCTAAGGAACAGTTGATGAACTTAACCAGGATCTTCAATAGAGGGCTTCAATCTGGTAAAATCTTCTGCATCAATATTCTCCCTCTCTGTTGTTATTCCAAATTCATCTTTGCCATTAAGATGAGTCAACATTCCTTGTATTGCACAATCTTCTGTCTCTTAAATTATCGTACACTCTCAAACTCAACTCTAATGGATCCTTGCATAAGATATCATCCACAACGGTATCAGTTACATCAATTGCATAACAAGTATCATCAGAATCTACCGATTTCTTCATCACAGCTGGGATTTGTATCACTAACTGTTCCCCAATGCGCAGCACTAATCGGCCCTCAGCCACATCAATGATTGCTCGGGCTGTGGCTAAAAATGGGCGTCCTAAAATTAGAGGAACTTCAGTGTCAACATCCATGTCCAGGATCACAAAATCAACCGGGAATATGAAAGTTCCTACTTTTACTAACACATCTTCAATAAACCCCTCTAGGAAACTTCACTGATCGATCTGCCAATTGAAGGCTCATCGTATAGGCTTTGGCTCCCCTAATCCCAGCTTTTGAAAGAGAGAATATGGCATCAAGTTTATGCTAGCCCCTAGATCTGCTAATGCTTTTTCTACGAGTAAATTCCAATGAAACACGGTATGGTGAAACTCCCTAGATCTTTCAATTTCTTTGGAAGTTTGTTTAGTAAAATCGCAGAACAATTCGCACCAATTGTTGCAGTGGAGATCTCTTCCATCTTCTTCTTATTGGATAGTAGATCTTTCAAGAACTTGGCATACCGGGGCATCTGAGAAAGGGCTTCCACAAGTGGTAGGTTGATATGTAACTGTTTGAACACATCCAAAAACTTACCGAAATGTTCCTGATATTATCGTTCCGCAGCCTAGCAGGATATGGCAATGGGGGTTTATAAGGCTGGACGATAGGTGACTTCTCAGCTTCCAAGTCTTTTGTTCTTCCCTCTATAACTCTGCCCTTTTCTGCTTTCTCAGTAGTTTTGCCTTTATCACAGTCTCATTCCCTTCTTACTAACAGAGGTTTCCCCACACTTGTCTGATTTCACTTCCTTCCCACTCCTAAGAGTTACTGCCTTCACTTGTTCCCTTGGGTTGGTCTCTGTATTTCCAGGAAGAGACCCTTGTGGTCGCTCAGCAAGCGCTTTAGAGATCTGCCCCATCTGGTTTTCCAAGTTGTGGATTGAGGCTTCATGATTCCTTAAAGTGGCCTCAGTAGATTGATGGTGTTACTTCGACGCTTGAATGAACTTCGCAATCATATCCTCAAGGCTGGATTTCTTTTCTTGGAAGGGAGGTGGAGCTGGTCTTTGGAATCCTGGAGCAGGTACATTACCCCTTTGAGATTATTGATTACTCCAGGAGAAGTTGGGATGATTACGCCACCCTGGATTATATGTGTTACTATAAGGATTGTTCTGGGGTATTGTGGGATTCCCCATATACTCAATACGCTCTGTCACTTCAGATACCACATTGTTGGAATGAGGTTTAATTGAGCAGTATTGGTATGGTTAAGATAGAGCCATCCCTTCAACTTTTGAAGCGAGTGCATCCACCTTTGCTGCAATTGCTGTCATCAAATCGACTTCATAAATGCCCGCTGCCCTGTGCTTTTGTCTACCATGGCTCCATTGGTGATTATTTTTGGCCATGTTCTCAAACAAACTCAACAACTCCTCCGGCGTTTTCACATTTAAGTACCCCCAGCCACAGCATCAATTGTCTGCCGAGTTGCATAGTCAAGCCCGTTATAGAAGGTGGAAACTTGCAGCCAATTAGGCATTTGGTGATGTGGACACCTCCTAAGAAGATCCTTAAATCTAATCCATGCTTCATGTAGGGGCTCGTGATATAGTTGGGTGAATGATGTGATATCATTTCCCAACTTAGCAGTTTTTTGATGGTGGGAAATAATAGTCCGGGAAAGTCTCCGCCATCTGGGTCCAAGTGGTGATGGAATCCCGGTTTAGTGAACTAAACCACTGCCTTGCTTTCCCCCGGAGAGTAAAAGGGAAAAGTCGCAATTTCAGTGCTTCCTCAGATACTCCGTTTGCTTGACAGTTGCACAAATATCCAAGAACATCTGAATGTGCGCATGAGGATCCTCGTCAGACAAACGTCAAACTGGCATTGGTTATGAATCATATGCATTGTAGAGGCCTTGATTTCGAAGTTGTTGGCCTCTATTGCTGGTTGCACAATACACGACCCCGTGCTGCTCAGAGTAGGATAAGCGTATTCAACCATCGTTCTTCGTTCATCTGCCATTGGCTCAGTTTCTCTCAATCGCCTTCTAAAGGTTTGGTCAATTTCAGGATCAAAGTCAAGAAGCTTATATGAAGAGCTCCTTGTCATAAACCGCGACAGACAAACTATGAACTTAGTTTCCTCAACAAATTTGAATGGAACCACGAATGAAATTAAAGTAAATAACTAAAAAAAAAATAAAAAAAAATATATATATATACAGTTAAAGTAGTAGGTGTCAAGTTTTCCTAATATACAAGTCCCCGGCAACGGCGCCAAAAACTTGATGATCGATCTGACCGTTCTAACAAGTTCAACCCTCTACTCAATCCTAGCTTACGATCAGTTCTCAAGCAAGTGTACCTATCGACTAGCAGTGTAGCATAGGAGTACAGGTATCGATCCCACGAAGACTTATAAGTACTAGTACTAATGATAAGTATAAATTAACACTTGTATTTAGATGAATTCTATTTGTTTGTGTAATAATTTGATGTTATCTTGAAGAATTTTGATACTTAAAATAGAAATATTTTAGTTTCAGGGATGAGGACCACTATTTTGAGAAGAGATATCGATTTGGATTGAAATCGGAGGGGAAATTTACATGAAGAAAAATACTTTTTGGAAGGAACAGCAGATATACACGGCCGTGTATTTCAAAGGCACGGCCGTGTGTTCATCTTAGGAGATCCACAGAAGCATACACGGTTTCATACACGGCCTGAGACACGGCCATGTGTTCAGCCTGGAAAAACCAACAGAAGCTTACACGGTCTAAGTACACGGCGTGTATAACGACCGTGTATCAGCGTAGAAGAAGACTCTTCAAGACAAATCAGTACACGGTTGGAATACACACCCCTGTAACCCAACCGTGCATAAGAAAACATTGAGGAGGACATACGGTTGAGTAACACCCGTGTAATAAACCATGTATGAAGAACAAAGAAGACAGAGGCATACACGGCTATTACAAACGGTCGTGTGGGATATACACGCTCAGAGTTCAATGAGTCAGAGAGATACACGGTTTATAGACACGCCCGTGTAGTATGACCGTGTGTCTATCGACAGAAAGATATCTTCAAAATCGATTTTAAATCTTTCGTCCATATTTGAAGGATATCTCCTACATGCCAGAGAGGGAAGCTACCCTAGTTATAAATAGTCATCTTAAACAAGAGAAAAGGAAGAAGGAAACAAAAGGGAGAAACAAGAGAGAAGAGAGAGGGACGAAAGAGAGAACAGAGAGGAGGCGAGAGGCCGAAAGGCCGAGGAGGCCGAGGAGGCCGAAGGGATGGAAAAGTGAAAGATGAAGGGATGCGAAAGGAAGAAGATGACACCGAAGGGCTCATGCACAGGGGTTTTCTCTTTCTTTTTCTTTTCTATTTCATTGATTTGTATCTTGGAAATCCTTAGTGGCTAGTTGTTTCATACCCAAACCTTATGAATTCTAATTGTTATGTAATATGGGATTAATTGCATAGTTGATGAATAATGGAAATTTCTGAATTTATTCATGTTGTTCATGTAGATGTTGCTAATTTGATGTATGGCAACATTGAGTTTGCATTGATTTCTTAGAAGATGATTGGGAAATCTCTTGTTTGAATAGATCTTACATGGATAAAGGAATTCATATGTAATCTAGGGATAGAGAACGTGAATTTTCCGTATTATATTAAATTAGATAATTTGATCTAATTGAGGGTTCAAGAGTGTTAATGCAATTCTAGTTGATTTTGATAGAAGAGGGATCTTCATCAAAGCGATTAGGGTTAGGAGCTAGTGATTCTGGGAAAGAACATTAGCTTAGTGTTAGATACTCCGCGGTTTAGAGATGACCATTGCTCGTTAACTCATTTATTGAAGGGGTGAAGTTACATGATAATTAGAGGAGTAGTAAGGGTAGGGGACGTTCTTAGTTATCAGATTATTATCAAGTTTTAGTACTATTTTTAATTGCTATAGGAATTTAAGTATTTTAAATTTAAAACTAAACATCTCGAATTTGTACGGTTAGATAGTTGGTTTAGAGTTAGTATTAGTACTTGCCGATCCTTAAGGAGACGATACCTGAACTCAACTCTATACTATTAAAATCGATAGGTGCACTTGCCTACTTGATCGTAACAGAGAGTCGTAGAAAGGGATATTAAATCGTCTTGTACCTTCATACACGGCCGTGCCTCTAAGCCGTGTATGTTTCTAGGCATGCGGCACGCATGGTACACGGTCTCATACACGACCGTGTATGACTCTGTGAAT
Source organism: Laguncularia racemosa (assembly GCA_037954665.1). Taxonomy (NCBI): domain Eukaryota; kingdom Viridiplantae; phylum Streptophyta; class Magnoliopsida; order Myrtales; family Combretaceae; genus Laguncularia; species Laguncularia racemosa. The sequence continues at coordinate 10,304 of JBBMOL010000903.1, read as the reverse complement.
ATTCTTAACCAGGTACACGGCCATGTTCCTAGCCGTGTAAGGAAGTCGTGTCCTGTGGAGATCTTGATCGAGTACACGGTCGTGATGCACGGCCATGTATGGGAGCCGTGTATGGTCTGTGGAAATCTTGATCGAATACACGGCTTGACGCACGGCCGTGTATGGGAGCCGTGTATGAGTCTGTGGAAATCTACCAATCACGACACGGCCGTGTGACAAGCCGTGTGTCTCCTGTCTCTTGTACCTCCCTCATTCTCCGTGTGTCTTGTGTCTCTTGTACCTCCACTATGTCCGCATCATTCTCTCCCACCTGCAAAGAACTCGACCTTGAGTTTCCATCATTCTCTCCCACCTACACAGAACTCGACCCCGAGTTCTTTTCTAGTGAATTATGCTTTCCATGTCGTTCCCTCTCTTTGAATCGTCTTGATTTATCCCATTTATCCCGCCGCTTGACCGTGAGTCGCACTACATCATCACCACACTCAGAGTAACACTTGTCATCGAATCTTTTATCAAACTCCTTCGTATCCAATCGGATGGATTTTAGTGTTAATGGGAGAATCATCTTCTATGTTGATAGGAAGCAATAGAATAGTTGCACTTATTATCTCTAGTGCTTCTCTGGATTGAAATATAAGTTTTTGGGCAAAGCACTAAACTCTACATCCTTAATCTCCCCCGTTGGTGCGATGAATTGGCTCAGAGTATCCTCAGTCTTCGACTCTTCAGTTACCACCATCACCTGTTCGTCATTCAACAATGGCGAGTCCACAATAGCTTCCTCACCAACATAATTTTCATAGGCTTCAACTGCTTTTCCATTGCCCCTATCATCAACAATCAAGGTACTATGATCGTTAAGGGTTGGGTTCTCCTCTTGTTCCACCCTCTCCTCCTTAAACGCTTTTGGAATTAAGTTTACTGGCTTAGGTGTTTGTGGAATTTCCCGAGGAAGGATTTGCTCGTAAAAAGGGGAAAGAACTTTCGTTCTAGAAAAATATTGCATCTTTAAACTAAGTCCTCCCCGGGGTCTTTCCCCTCAAGACGTTTTAAAATGCCGAAGTTTTCCCCAAACCAATAAAACGCATCACCCCAAAAACAACTCCCCACAAAACTTATTTTTTATTCCCTCAAAAATCCTATATAGTAAAAGAATTTTTCCCAACGTCCTAACAAACCCAAAAAAATTCATTTAACTTCCAGTACCTTTTAAAATTTCGATACAACATATTTAAATTGGAAAAGATTTCATTTTAATGTAATTACACCCTGTTGTATGTCTCATGCCACCGGGTCTTTCCCCTACCCCGATCCTCAAGAATCTCCCCTTTTTTTCATCCGTACATAAGAAACAGAATGTTATTGGATCGTTTTCCGGTCGTCTCAAAAAACCTGCCTGATACTGTTGGTTTAGATCGATAGATCAGGGCCTCACGACGCTGTTCCTCTCCCCGGATTTTCTAAACCCTTTGGTCTCCTCTACCGCCCTTCGTTTTTGGTTTGCCGTAACGTAGGACTTCCAAAACCCGAGCCGACGCCCCGAACAGGGGACCGCCCCTTTAAATTTCCCGTCACCTGACATCTCCACGGGAAATTTTTCCCTTTCCCTCTGTTACCAACTGACGCAGCGAGTTAGCTTTTGAGAAACACGAGAATCACGCAACAAATTGAATCTCAAAACACAAAATTTTGGTTGGCATAACCCGTTAAAGGAGAGAACCCTCTCACAAAATGTATTAAAAAGATTAAAAAAAGGGACGAAACCCCCAGGTATCTGAAGAGGGTATTTTTTTATTTCCCTCAACAATGTTAAAAAAAGGAAAAAAAATTAAGCGAACACGGGGGAAAAAATAAAAAAAACACGGTGGGAACGGTTTCTTTTCAGGGCCGTCCCTCTAACCCCTGTATGTTTCTGGGCATGCGGCACGCATGGTACACGGTCTCATACACGGTGTGTTTTTTAAAGCCATGTTGACTCTGTGTTAATAGGGTTTTAAAATTTTTGGGAGTTAGTGATTTTGGAAGAAACTTAACTTAGTGCTAGATACTCACGGTTTAGAGATAACCATTGCGTGTTAAAAATTATTGAAAAGGTAAAGTTACAGACGATTTGAGGAGTGTAAAGGGTAGGGTTTGTTCTTAGTTATCAAATTAATAATCAAGTTATAGTGTTTTTTTAATTGCTTTTGGTTTAGTTAAGTATTCTTAATTTAATTTGAAACTCTCGAATTTGTGCGGTTAGATAGTTGGTTTAGAGTTAGTATTAGTATTTTCTGCCCCTTTAGGAGACGATCCCCGAACTAAAATCAAATACTATTACAATCGTTAGGTGCACTTCCCTATTTGGGATCCCCAAGGGAAAGGGGTCGGAGAAAAAAAGGTTTTTTAAATTTTGCGTGATTGCGTTTCATTGTAAAAATTTTTTTGGCGCCGTTCCCGGGGGAAATTTTGGGGATATTAAAAAGCTCAACGCTGCTACTCAAACCCAATGCATTTCTTTGGGTTAAGTTTTTCTTTCTTTAATGAATTTAAATTACTTTTTATTTCTTTTCAGAGATTCTGTTAGAGGGGTGAAGTACATGACTTTAGTCACGAGAAGGTCGAGGATACTAATGTTGGGTTTTTCTTTTAAAAAATCATGGTCCTATGCACTTTTAAAAATATTGATTGGAGTGCTTCTGCAAAAGTGGCGTAGATGCGCGATTCTGATATCGATCCAGGGGAGTCTTGTTTTTTTTTTTCTTTTATTTCCATTTTTTTCCCCCTTTTGTTTTGTCAATGTAGAATTAGGGGGCAATGTCTAAATCTAAGCGAGGGGGAGGACTGAGATAAGGGAAACATGGGAAAAATAAGTTTAATGAATGAAAAAATTTTTTAAATTTCCCCACTTAGGATGTATTTAGTGAATTACTAACAATCAAGGGAAATTTCTGAGATTTTATTAACACTTATTTTGATGAAATTTTTTGGGAAAATTTTTTAAATGTTTTTCTCTCTTATCTTTTTTTATAAAAAACTTTGCTAGAAAAACAAGTTGAAACCAAGTGAAAAGGGAAATTTTTGGGTTTTTTAAGCAGTTATTTGGGGAAGTGAGGTGAATTTAAAATCTTAGTAGGGTTTGTAAAGCTTTTTCTTTTTTTTTTTAAAGTGGTTTTTCATTTTTGGGAAAGGAGGGGAGGATACTTTACTTGGTGATTCCTTTTCGAATTGTCAAAAACTGAGAATTTTGGGAGTAAAAATTTTTAAAATTTAAAAAAAAAAAAGAAAGAAAGGAAAAAGAATCAATTTTTAAAATTTTAATTTTTATGGGAAAAGGTTCGAAGGGTATTTAAAAACTAGTAGGGCCCAAAATCGTTTTGGTGGGACTTACTAAAAACCCGGGGAAAACCCTTTCAATAGAAAAAGATAGTTGACTTGACTCGAACAAGTTAAACCGAGGGTGCCCTCTACGTTGAGGGGATAACATCTGTTAACTTGAATGATGAGTCGGGGTTAACGATTGGAAAAATTTGTTACATGAGTCGGTTAACTAAATTTTAAATACTTAATGGGGAAAAACCCCCAATTTTATTTAAAAAGACCCCCAAAGGGAAAAAAAAATCCAGGAAATAAGTGGATACAACATTTCTTTACCCTCATTGCAAAATTTTTTTTTAGGGGGTAGTTAAAGGGGAGAAAATATACTTTTCACTACTGGCAACCCATCTATGTTTTGATTTCACTTTTGGGGGGTTTTTGGGTTTTAAAAGATGAGGGGTACTAGTTTAAGTCAATTGGATTAGCCTTGAGAATTTGGTATTTGTATCTTGTAAAAACCAATGTTGGGGTTAAGGGAGAGATTGCATATTTCAGGGGTAAACTTGAGAATCCCAAAGATGCAAAGAAATTCTTTATTTTCCGAGTTAATAAAAGTTTGCTTTAGGACAAGCAAACGTCTAAGTGTGGGGGAATTTATAAGTATAAAATTTAAAACTTTTATTTTTTGGGTATATTCTATTTGTTTGTGTAATAATTTGATGTTATCTTGAAGAATTTGATACTTAAAATAGAAATATTTTAGTTTCAGGGATGAGGGCCACTATTTTGAGAAGAGATACGGGTTTGGATTGAAATCGGAGAGGAATCCCCGAAGAAAAATACTTTTTGGAAAAGGGAAAAGCAGATATAAACCCGGGCCCTGTATTTCAAAGGGACGGCCGTGTGTTCATCTTAGGAGATCCACAGAAGCTTTCACGGTTTCATACACGGCCTGGACACGGCCCTGGGTTCAGCTGGAAAAACCAACAGAAGCTTACACGGTCTTAAAATATACGGCCCTGTTTTAAGACCGTGGGATCAGCGTGGAAGAAGACTCTTCAAGATAGATCAGTACACGGTTGGAATACACACCCGTGAAACCCCCAAACCTGCATAAGAAAACATTGAGGAGGACCCCCCGGTTGAGTTACCACCCGTGTAAAAAAAACCCTATAGAAGAATAAAAAAAGAAAAAGGGGATACACGGCTATTACAAAGGGCCCGTGTGGGATATACACGCCCAGAGTTCAATGAGTCAGAGAGATACATGGTTTATAAAACACCCCCCTGTATTTATGCGTGTGTCTATGGGACAGAAAGATTTTCTTAAAATCGTTTTTTAAAATCTTTCGTCCTTATTTGAAGGATTTTCCCCCAAAAGCCAGAGGGGAAAAGCAAACCTACAAAAAAAAATAGTCGTCTTAAAAAGAGAAAAAGGAGAAGGAAACGAAAGGGAGAAACAAGAGAGAAGAGAGGAGGAGAAAGAGAGAACAGAGAGGGGGCCCGAGGGCCGAAAGGCCGAGGAGGCCGAGGGGGCCGAAAAGGGATGGAAAGTGAAAGATAAAGGGGGTGCAAAAGGGAAAAAGAGGGACCCCGAAGGGCTCATGCACAGGGGTTTTCTCTTTTTTTTTTAATTCTATTTATTGTTTTTTATTTTTGGAAAATCCTTAGTGGTAGTTGTTTCAAAACCCGAACCTTATGAATTCAAATTTGTTATTTAATATGGGATTAATTCCCCTGGGTTGATGAATAATGGAAATTTTAAATTTTAATTTCATGTTGTTCATGTGTGTTGCTAATTTGATGTATGGCCAACATGAGTTTGCATTGATTTTTAAAAAGGATGTTTGGGGAAAAATCTTTTGGGGTTTTAATTTGGGAACTTACATGGAAAAAAGGAAAATTTTTTTGAAATTTTAGGGTTTGAGAACGTAAAATTTTCCGTATTATATTAAATTAGATAATTTGATCTAATTGGGGTTCAAGAGTGTTAATGCAATTCTAGTTGATTTTGATAGAAAAGGGATCTTAAACAAAGCGTTTTTGGGTTGGAGCTAATGATTCTGGAAAGAACATTAGCTTAGTGTTAGATACTCCCGTTTAGAGTTAAACCATTGCTCGTTAACTCATTTATTAAAGGGGGTAAAGTTACATGATAATTAAAAGGGTGTAAGGGTAGGGGACATTCTTAGTTCCCCAGATTATTAATCAAGTTTTAGTCTATTTTTAATTGCTTAGGAAAATTTTTTTGGGTTTTTTAAATTTTTAAAATAAACAAACTCGAATTTGTCGGTTAGATGGGGGGTTTAGAGTTAGTTTTTGTACTTGCCCATCCTTGAGGAGACGGAAACCAAAATAAAATCTATACTATTCAATCGATAGGTGCACTTGCCTACTTGATCGTAACAGAGAGTCGTAGAAAGGGATTTTAAAATTTTTTGGGGATTACGATCATTGTCAGCAAAAAAAAAGATTTTCCTTTTTTTTCTTTAAATTTATTTTTGATGATCTCCTTTTTCCCAATTATTTCCTAAACCCCGAAAGAGACAAAAAAAAATGAACAAAAATAAATGTATTCAAAACTCCCTTAAAATTTAATTTTAATGATTTAAAAATACCCTAAACCCAAAATCCACCCCTAATTCTCATGCAGCTTTTATTCAATTTTCCCAAATTTATCCAATGATTAATACCCAAAACTCTAATTTTGCGGAGGGGTTTTTTACATAGATTTGAGTCTTTCTCAAGATCAATAATTTTCTAATCCTAATTAAGCCAATTTTAAAATCTCTCTTCAATTAACATAATCAAGGGTTGCATTAGAATCCCAGGACTCTCAATTGAACCAGACCGCAATGACCTTGTTCAATACAGAAAACCTCCTTTAACTATCTCTAGGGGTTACAAAAGGTTTTTTTTTCCAAAGCCAGAACCACTCTTTAAAAAGATTTCCCAATCTTAAAAACAGAGATATAATTCCATCCTAATTACTGCGCACCCTATCAAGATGAACAAACTATAATTGCAACATGAATAAACTCAAAAAGTGGAATTAATTATTGAAAATTTAACAATTTTGTCACATGGGGCAATCAGGGGTTTCTCAAGGGAAGGGGGATGAAAAAAAATTAGCCAATCATGAATCTAAATAAGAAAAGCAAAACTTAAAAAAAATTTAGGGCCATAAAGAAAAAATTTAAAAAAACGAAATATCTGGCTTCCAATCCGAAGACTATTCGGCAGCAGTTCTCTTCTCTAGGGTTTCTCTTGTGGGCCCCCCCTCTCCTCATCTTTCATTTGGGTTTTTCTAAATTTTTACTTCTTAAGGCCCTTTCCCGAGCATCTTTGTGGAAAGATACGATTGTTTTCTTTCCTTTTCCCAAATGAATCTCGTCAAGTGAATAATGTTTGCCGGGGATGCCTAACCCCACCCCGGGAAGATTTCAAGCCGTATGTCCCCCCTGGTTTAAAATATGTAACTCCTCAATCTTACTAAGTGTTTTGGCACGGCTAGGAAAAAAAAGTTTTAAAAACACGGCTAAAAGGCACTGCTAGAAACACGGCTAACGACACTGCTAGAAAAAAGGGCCCCAAGAGAAAAGGCTAGATTATTAAAAACCCTGCCCGTTCTGGAGCTTTGCACTTCTTCGCCCGCATCTGCCGGTTTTTTAAAAACACCCCCATCACGAGCCTTTTTTCCCTTCCCAAATGGGCGCTTTCATCTTCAGGGTCCCCAAAAGGGGTTTATGACCCCGGCCGTATCTTTCCACTTTTTTGTCCATGGTAACTTCAACTTGACCTTTTAAGCTTCAATTATGCTTCTTTTTTGATCTTTCTCCTTCTCTTTGGTATTATACATGAAAAAATATATTTATCTTTAAGTACCAAAATCCGCATTGATTGTATTCAAAAGATTATAAAAAATTCATTCTTAATTGCCTGATTTAAAAAGGGTTAATTTATTTATCAAAAAAATAAATTAACTTAAGTCAATAATTTTTTCTTTTCCCCTTTAAACAAGACTCTAAAAAAGGGAATCACCGGATCAAAAACTAGAAAGGGTGCTAGCGTGATGACCTCAATGAGGAGAATTTTAAAAATCCACAGCCACAAGAGAAAGGGGTCAGATGGCTAAAGAGAAGTTCAGCTACTGCATACTATAAAAATACCGGGTTTAGGACTCTGACACAACAACATCAAGCCCTAATGCCCCACGGCACAGGAATGCTAATAAACCCCATCAGCTTTGATGGGTTTTCCCTAACATGCAAAAGGGTTTTAAACCCCTAGAGTGGAGGGCCCCAAATCGAAGCTGGGGGTTTGGGGTTACAGGAAATTGATAAAAATTTGTTTGCCTCTAAATACAGAAAAAGAGAAGGAAAAATTTGCTAAAGGGAACTATAGCAAAATGGTAGGCGGGGGTTTTCCTAGATTGTGGGGAATGGAGAACTGGGCTTTTTTAAAAGGAGTTTTTTTATCAGAGATACTTCCCTAGCAACTCCAGAGATAAAATGGAGAATGAAATACTCAACAAAAAATTTAGAAAAATTTAAAAAAATTAAAGAGTATGAGGCAAAAGTTGAATCACCTCATTCAATTCCTTCTAAAAAAATACGTAATGATGTTAAGTCCAAGCTAGGGGGTTTCGGGAAAAGGATTAAAATTTGGGACCTACAACCCCCCATTTAGGGGCCTTTTAGCTAAATACATATTTTTGAAATAGTTGACATGGGCAAAGACCTCGAGAAAAAATAAGAAGATTATAGAGGAACAGTAAAAGACGTAGAACAACAATAGCTCGGGGGAAAAAGCCCGCTTCTAGTGGAATATGGTAAGATAAAAAAAAAAAGGCATCACATGTAAAAAAGCAGAATATGAGAGCTATAACCCCTCCTCTCCAAATAAAACAAGGGCCTTTGGATTCACTGTAACAAGCCCAAAATGTTAAATGTTCCTAAACGTTACAGACCTCATGAGTTAAAAAGTGTGCAAATAGCTAGAGGGGGCTTTTTCTCTTATAGGAAGACCAGGTACATTATGGGTATTCATTGAAAAGGGGTTGTCTCCCTAATCTTTTGTATGTGTGGGAATTTTTAGGGGAAAATAAGGCAATCAACTATCCTCCAAAAGGGGGAAAATTTGAAATTTTGATAGGGCCAAAATTTTTTTTTTTGGGAACTAAACCTCCCCCCCCCCCCCCCCCCCCCCCCCCCCCCCCCCTTGGGAGGGGGAAAAAAAAAATTTTAAACCCAAAAAATTTTACCAAAATTTTTCCCCAAACAGCAACACTAGGGGTATCTAGGGGTGTGGAGAAATTGCGGTTGCTTTCCCGTTTTTACTCCTAAAATGCTATGTGTTTTCGATACCAGTGCATCTATGTTTATCTGTTTAAGAATTTTGTTTGTACATATGCTTTGAATGTTGAAAACATGAATGAAATTTACTGTATTTGTACTCCCCTTTTGGGGGTGGAGGAAGAATAAGTAGGATATGTAGAGGAGTGGAATAGAAAAAACAATATGGGTGTTTATAGCAAACCTCTTAGTTTGGAGTTTATAGGTTTGATTTTTTTTTGGGTGTCAACAAGCTATCAAAAATATATGCTACCATTAACTGTCATGGTGTTGCGTTTAATATACCAGGGAATGGACATTTTGATACAAATTAGAAGTGCAGAGACCCACTAGATTGGCCCTTTTATGAGTGTAGGGAAAAAGTGTCTAGCAACTATATTTTTTGAAGCCAAGAAGAATTTAAGATGGAAAGAGTACCGTAGTGGGGGAATTTTTTGATGTGGGTTTTTATAAGATCTTCTTAGTTTCCCCCCAACTGGGGAAAAAAGAATTTAACATCGACTTGGGTTTTTAGGGTATAATACCCCAAAAAAAAACCCCGTCTATAGGATGCCACTAGTGAAATTGGAAAAATTTAGGAAAAAAAATTACAATGGCTACAAGGGTAATGGTTTTATAAGACCTGTTCTCTCCTTAGGGTACACTAATCTTATTTGTGAAGAAGAAAATGGGAAACATGAGACTTTAAATAGCTATAGGGGGGTTAAACAAGGTCAAAATCAAAAAACAAAAAATCTTTTCCCAAGATAGTTGATTTGTTTTAAACCGTTACCCAAAAAAACTCAAGTGTTCTCCAAAATGACTTGAGATCAGGCTACCATCAAATAAGAATCCCAAAAAAGAAGATATCCAAAAAAAAGCATTTTAAACTTGGTATAGGCACTTTCAAGTTTCTTGTGATACCCTTTGGGGCTAATGAATGCAACCCCGGGTACATTCATAGATTTAATTAACAGAGTATTTAAGGGGTTTTTTTGGATATAAATTTTATTTTCTTTATAGACAATATTTCCCAATATTCTCTAAAAGCACCCCCAAGGGATGAAGAACACTTGAGGGTTGGGGAGGGCAAGCTACAAGATGAAAAAATTGTATGCTAAGTTCAGTAAATGTGAATTCTAGTTGGAACAAGTAATCTTTTAGGTAGGGGGTTAACGGAGATGGAATATCTATGGACCCAAAAAAAAGTGAGAGCAAAAGAAGGGCTGGCACAAAAACCCAAAAAAAAATTTCAAAGGGAAGAAAATTCCTAAATCTAGTAGGCTACTGTAAGAGATTTGTTAAAAAGGGGTTTTTTAAAATACAAAATCCCCTCACCAGATTTACAAGAAGAATGTGAAATTTTAAAAAAAAAATAACAGAAGTGAAGCCAGCTTTTTAAAAAAATCAAAGTTTAAACTTGTGTCAACACTAGTTTTGACCCTTTTTTTCCAAAAGTGGAGAAGAATTTACAATGTATAGCGATTTTTTCGGTTCAAAGGTTAAGGTATGTATTGATGGGAAAGGGGGTAAGTAATAGTTATGGGTTCGTGACAATTGAAAATGTTTTTGGGAAAAGGGCTACCTAATCATGACTTAGAATCGGTAGTGTAGTGGGTAGCTTTGAAGCTTGGAGGCATTATTCTTGGGGGAAAAATGCCAAAAACTTCC
>JBBMOL010000902.1:0-59425 GCA_037954665.1 Laguncularia racemosa | reverse complement strand
ACCCAACTTCGACCCTTACCTTCGCTTGATTCCTTTGGGAAATTTCCACGATGTCCCCTCTAACATTAAGCCTTTGGGTGTTTTTTGTACCTAGCCTTGAAACACCTACATTAAAATTTGGGGGAGATCAAAAGAAATCCCATTCTCCTTGAAGCCTGAAAAGGACCTCTGTTTGGGTGCTTATCGAAAAACATAAATTTTTAATGGTTTTATGTGGTTTAGATTTACCCATTAAACCTAGAATTGGTCCCTCGGAGTTTTAAACCACAAAAAAAATTTTTCCCCTTCCCAAATTAAATGCATTGAGAACCATCCATCACTTTACAAAGGGCCCTTTTTTGGACAAATAGCACCTCCCCCGAGACGACCTACACCTTCACCTCATAAAAACCAAAACAACAAAAGGGGTAGGCCCAAATTCATACGACCCTTTGGGGTTTTTAAAAAGGCTCCCTTTTTAATGTAAGCTTTTAGCACAAGCGAAAAGGGGTTAAGTAGGGGTATTGAAGAACCCCTTTTTAAAACCATTAAAAGACACAGCAACCTAACCCTCAAGAAACCCTAAAGATTAAATAGTTACCTGACATAAATTTTTAACTTGCTCTTCCTAAATTGAAACCTCAGCCCAACCTACCTTTCTAGAAGGGGCTTGCAATTTAAATGACTGAAACTGAAATTAGTCCCCCTTTGCAAACTTCCCACTCCTCAAGCCCAAACCCCCTGATATTTAAAAAAAAAATTTTTAAATTTCCCAAAGGGAAAAGTAGTGAAAAAAATAAAATAAAAAGATTTAAAGAAAAATAAAAAAAAAAATATAATTTTTTAAAATATCAACATTATTTTAAATTTTATAAAAGTATTATATTAAATAAAAAGCGACAAAACTTTATTATAATAATAAATTAAATCAAAAATTTATTGGGCATGTATAAAAATCCCCTTTTTTTCATTACAAAACTTTTGTTTTAAAGTATTTTCCCAAGGGGGTTAAAAAAAAATTATTCAAAAGATTTCATAGTTAGAAATTTTTAATTAATAGGTATTTTTGTAAATTTTTAAATTTTTTTTAATAATAAAATATATTCATAAAGTTAGAGAGGGTGGTGTGTTTTTTGTGTTTTTAAATTTTTGGGTTTAAAAATTTCCCAAATAAAATTTTTTAATCAATATAAAAATTTCCCTAGTTGTTCAAAATTTAAATAACTTACAAAAAAAATTTTTAAATCTAATTTATGGTTCATTACACTGTACTATTTCATTTTAATTTATGCAAAAATTTGGGCAACGGGTCTTATAAAATTTTATATTTTTTTTAATTTTAAAAACCCTTTTTCCTTTAATCCCTCTTCTCCATAAAGTAATTACAATTGAAAATTTGTGCTATTAATTTTTCATACAGTAATTGCAATAAATTCTTAATTTTTTGGTTTCCAAAAAAAACTTTGCATTACAACTAACAATAAATTTTATTACAGCTATACATTGTGGGTTTTTAAATCTATCTTTTTTTATTTCCCCCTAAAAAACCAAAATTAAATTTATTTAAAAATTTTACTGTAAATTTAAAACATCGTTAATCAATAAAAAAAATTCCCAAAAAAAAAAACCCCCCCATCCCTATCAAAATATGTCTTAGTTTCCCATTGATTTTAAATGTTGACAAAAATTTAAGGGTTTTTTAATTACCTTTTTAAAAAATTTTTGGAAATTTATTATTCTTTTAATTCCCAAATAAAAAAAAAATACCCCTTTCATTTTTACTTTAAAAAAAAAAAGAAAAATTTTAATACAAGGGAAGAATTACACAAATGCAAATAATAAAAATTAAGGGCAAATATAACAAAAAAATAATTTTATTATTTTTTGTTTTAAACCCAAACCCTTTACTTTTCATTTTATAGCAACACATTCTATTAATCATAGAATATAAGGTAATATGTATTACATTTTATATTAGGTTTTTATATTGTTTTTTTCCCAACATCCTACTTGTCTTGAAAAAACTACATTTCATTTTTTTTATAACCAGAAGAATATGGGGAAAGGGCCCTTATATAACACTATTTTTTTTCATCAAAGGTAATACTTTTTTTTTGGAACTTTTTTTAAATTTTTTAAAAAATTTAAAAAAAGTTTTTTTATTTTGCAAACAAATAATTTAAAATTATTTATTTTTGTTTTAAAATTTTAAAATCTATGTTTTGTAGAAATTTCCCTCTTTTTTGCATTAAATGATTAACTATATGCTATTTTTTAATTTAAGTTTGATTTTTTAATTATTTTAATTTTATATTTCAAAAATTAAATAATATAAATTTTAAAATTAAAAAGGGGATTGATAGTTCACAAAAAATTTTTGATTGGTATAGTTTAATTTTAAACCATATTTACAGGGGGTTTAAATTAATTTTAAAATGTTTTAAACATTCTTAATACTTTGATTTTAAAATTTTGTAACATAAAAATATACATGCATTTTTTTTTTAAATCCTTTTCTCTTTATTTTCCCCTACTTTTTATTGAAAAATGCGTGCCCCAATTTTTTCGAAGAAAAAAAATAAACAATCTTTTTCTGTTTTTAAATAAAGTATGTAGTTTAATTGATTTTAAATTTTTTTTAAAAAGGAGATATATTTATAAAAATTTGGGATCCCCCATCCGCACTTATAGAATATCATATTTTTTTACCCCCGGCACCCCGGAAATCCAAATTAAAAATTAAAAACCCAACGTGCCACCGCAAAAACAAATCCCATGCCGCTCGCCAATTTTTCCCGGGGGGAAAAGGGGGGGGGGGGGGGGGGGGAGAAAAACCTAGGGTTTTTTCTCTTCCTTCCCCTTTCCTTTTTTTCTTCAAAACCCCCATGGGGGGGAAAAAAAAAAAACCCAAATAAACCCCCAAAAAATCTCAACTTGAAAACAAAAAAAGGTTGCCATTTCGCACCGTTTGGTAAAAAACCTTTATACCAAAAACCCAAAACCCCCTTTCTCCACTTCTTTTCTTTGCAGACCAACACCCAAAAAAAACGTGAATGGGGCCAAAAACCCCAAACCCAAACCAAAGGGGAAACCTTCCAACCTTCGCCCAGAAGCATAAAGGGGGTTAAACCCAAACCCCGTGGGGTCCGCCACGATTACCCGCCCCGTACCCTCATAGGCCGGATAAAACGTGTGTTTGGGTTTGGGGATTGCTTCCATGGGGTTCATGCATGAACAACACTTCCCATTACCTTGAGAATTTGGTTCATTGTAGAGCTGTTGCTGGGGGGCAAGGGGACCCTTCTTTTTGGGGGTTTTTCCCTTTTTGGGGGGACTTAGATCTATAAAAAATCATTTTAAACGATTCTGATATTCATCCTGCCACTGTCGGGTTAAATGGGGGGGGCTCGGGTGGGGTAATTATTGATTAAGACAGAATTTACGTTTGGGGCTGCTTTTGTTAGTTTTGCTGATCTTCTTTGATGAATTTTTCCTATTTTTTGCCATTCTTTTTTTTAAAAATTCCAGGGGACTTAAAACACCTCCATTACTTTTTACTTTTTTCCCTTCTTTTTTAGGCATTTTTTATATGTCAATTTCACCCCCATTTGTTAAAAAAAAACAAAAAAAAGGTCAAAGAAAAATGCTCAGGGTTTTCAACAAAGGTTTTTTTCTTTATTTTTCAGTTTTTGGGAAATGGACACTGGCAGAAATTTAAAAATAGGGAAGGAATAAAAATCTGTAAAAAAAAGAAACCCCAAACAAAAAGGGCCTTAAACTGGAAAAAAATGGCCCCTTTAAAAATTATAGATTTTTAAATTTTCCCTAAAGTGGTTCTAAAATTTAAATTTTTGGCACTTTAAAAAGTTCCCGGGGAATTTCCTTTTGGTTTCAATATGACACAAACCCGGTTTTACACTTCAAGGGCACTTCTTATTTTAAAAAAAAAAAAATGGGTTTTTGTCAATTTAAAAAAAAAAAAAAAAAAACTATAAAAATTTTCCCCAAGCTGTCCTAATTTTCGAAGCCCCTCAGTCTGTGAATTCAATTAAACAGAGATGCTTTTGGGAAAATCCGTTTATTTGCAGCTCTCGGGGTTAGAACGAATGATGCTGTAAAATCAGTTTGGGCCCCGTTTAAGGGTTTAAAAAGCTAATTCCTTTTTACTTTTTGTGATTCTCTAACCTTTAATTAGGAACTTCAATTATTTTCTTGAAAAATCATTCCCCATATTATGTTAAAAGTTTATTACTCCTGCAAAGATTATCTGTACACATTTCTGGCCCGCCCCGCATTTTTTATGAATTTCAAAAATTTTCGTATGAGTCACTAAAGCTTTCTTTACCTTACTTTTACAAACCCAGAATTTAAAGTAAACCCCCTGTATCATTAAATTTTACTTCTATCTTCAATAGAAAAAATCCCTTGTCCCCACTTTTTATGAATTGGGGGCATTCAATTAAGGCTACTAAAAATGAAGGGGAGGTTAAAAACCCCTTGGGGGTAATGGCTAGGATTTTGTTTTGGCCTTCAATTCTAATGGACTTCAGGGAAAGTTTTAAACCCAAAGAATATTTTTTATGAAACTCTCCTCTCTACCCCCCTACCTTTTTTCTGGATTGTTTTTTGGGATTGTTGAAATCTCGGGGGTAATGATTTTAAGGACATTGCTAATTTTCTATACTCTGGGTATCACCACTGATACTGCAGTGCGGGTCTTAAAGGAAAAGGGGTGGATCTATCAAATTTTTAAGGGGGGTCACCCTTTAAGATAACTCGCAAAGGCAATTGTTAAGCCGGGAAATTTCAGGGAATTTCCCCTGGGGCTTACCCTCACCATTAATGTTCTTTAGTTTCACCCCAGGGGAAAAAATGTTTTCAAATGCTGTTAAGGGGTTTTTTCTTAAAAAGCACAAAGGAAAAATCACAGACTCACACCAAGTTTTTAGGTCAAAAATTTAATATACATTAAAGGTTTTTTCTTTTAGGTTTGGAGACTGATTGGCTCTTTCAAAAGCAGGGTGCTTTTTTATTGTTTTTGGGAAATTTTTCCTGCCAAAAATGGGGGTGCACGGGAAGTTAGCTCTTCAAATTCCTACTAATTTGGGAAAAGGGGCCCGGCCCCTTTCCCGTAGGGCCATTTTATTTTTAATATCAATTTTATCAGTTTAAAATTTTACATTTTAAAACAATTTCTGCATTTTTTTTTCAACAATTTTCATCCTACTAATACCTTTTTACTAGTTTCCCCTTGGGAAATGGTGTCAATTATTTTTTGGTAAAAATTAAAAAAAAAATTTTTAAATGATACTCCTTTTTGGTTTTGTTTTAAAAATTGAAATATTTATTGATGCTGAATTAGAAAACAACAAAATTTTTTTATTCCCCCTTTAAAAAAAATATATAACCCTTCCAAGCAGGCTCAGTAAGCCTGTAATTTTTCGGGAAAAATTAATAGTCCCCGCCCCCAACTTTTCTTTTTGTCTAAAGTTATTTAAAAACACAGGAAGGGGGCTTTTTGGGGTTTTTCCCTTTTTCTAATTTATTTCCCGGGTTTGGGGCAAAATTTTTTTTAAGTATCAAAAGTTTTTTCGATTGGTCTTTCTTTTAGTGCTTTTTTAAAATTTTAGCCCTTTACATTTTGCTATGACTCAGCTTCATTGCAGTCAGAGTGTTTTCCGGGAGGCAACCTTTTAGTAGAAATGAATCCTTTTTCCCCCTAAAAACACCTTTTTATGCTTGCTAAACTTTAGATTCCCCAGGACCATGGGAAAACTGGGTTTTAATTTAAATTGGGAAATTCCCCAAACCCCCTCTAGTTTGAGGGATTTCATAAAAGTCAAAAAAAACCCCACTCCTCCCATTTAGCGTATTTTTTTGCATTTAAAAGTTCCTAGGGTTACAAAGGATTTTCAAAAAGCATCTTTTCCCATTGTCAACCCTGTTTTTTTTCTTTAGTTTGGGTTACACAAATCCGGACAAAACACAGGCTTTGTTTTCTGGGTTCAACATGTAAAATTAGGCCCGGTTTAAACGATCACACCATCCCCTCTTTCTGCAGGAGCAGTTCCATAAATTGGGGTGTTTACAGTGTTTTTTACGCAAGAAAGGGAAGGGGATATTAATCATTGCGGGAATTTATTATAAACTAACACTTTGGGAAATTTTTATCTTTTAAACAGGGCCCATTTTACCAGGGTTGCTTGGGGTCTGGGAACACCCACATCATTCTAAGGGCATTTCCCAAAACACAAACAGTGTTTTTTTTTTGTCCCTTTATTTTTTTTCCCTTAACCGTCGCCCAAACAAAAAACATACCCCCAAAAAAGGTTTCACCAAAATTTTTTCAACTTGCATTGGGTTTGGGGGTTAAACAAAAAACCCGAATACAAGAAAGAATGACAATGGTTTTCCCTTCCCCCGGCCCCCGCTTTTCAGTCCATACAAAATCAAAGCTGCTGATGTTTTATTTAATTCTTGAAGGATTCAAAAGTTTGGGGTTGGGTAGGCACACCCAAAGCGCGTTTTTAGCTGAAAATGAACGCAAAAAGAACCTCGGAAAAAAACAAGTCACGTGAATGAAATTGGGGTTTTCATATGAAGGAGAAAAATTTTTTCGGGTAGGGAAACAAGAACGTTTTTTAAACCCTTAGTATCTTTGAAAAACATTTAAAAAAATTGCAAAAGGAAAATAAATAAAAAAAAATAAAAAGCGGGCGGGGACGTCATTCCTTGGGGGCGGAAAAAAATGGTGACTTTTTGGTTTTTTTTTGTTTTAGTGGGTTAAAAAACCCAAAGGGCAATATTAATGAATAATGAATTTTTTTTTATTTAGTCTTTTATGGGCCACCCGTGCCCACTTCGTTTTGTAGTACGTGATTATTGTAAAAGACATGAAGGGCTATAAGCTCTTTTTTTCATTTATTCAAAGAAAGGGGGCCCTTTTTTTGGGGTTTGGTAATGGGGGTGAAGTTTAGGAACCCCCGGTGGTGATTTTGGGAAAAGGTTTGGGGGCTCAAAACCCCACACTTTTAATACGGATGATTAAAAGATTGGCCAGTGCCACACTCCCTTTTTTGTTTTGGGGTAAAAAAACCCACACACACACCACACACTCTTTCCATCTTAAAGACAACACATCCTCTGAACTTTCCCTGTCAAAAACCTCACACACACACACCACTCTGTTTTCCCCCCCAAAAGACAAAACATCATCGAAAATTCCAAGTCACCACCTACTAAGCAATTTCTTTTATTCATGTCCCAAAAAAACAAAATATATCAAAGTTTTTAAAACATTCCAAAAAAAAAAAAAAAAAAAACATTTAAAAAATTTGCATTCTAAATTGAATTTTATTATCAAAAAATTTTAAATCAAAATTTCCCACCCCCCCCCCCTTTTTTTTATTTATTTAAGTTTTTTTTTCAAAAATTCAAATAAAAAAAATTTTTTTATAAATATACTTCTTATTTGTTTAATTTTTTTAACTAAATTTTCTTTGAATTTTTTTTCCAAGTAACCTTTACAACGTGTCCCAAAAATTTTAAAACTTTTAAAAATTCACACTAAAAAAAAAAGAACAACCCCACCAAGGGAAAACCCCTTTTTTTTTATTTTACATTTTTTAAAAATTTTTTTTTGAAAAAAAAAAAAAAAGCATGGCCCTTGGGGGTTTTTTGGCTTGGTCAAAATTTAAAAATTTTAAAAAACCCATTGATTTTTCTATTTTTATACCCTTTTATCATACACTGATCTACGCAAATGAAATAGGCAATCCCCAATTTTTTTCCTACGTTTTTTGCGAAATATTTTTTTTTTTAAAATTTAAAAATTTTAAAAGGGAAAATGAAAAAATTTTATTATATGGCCACTTAAAAAAGGGCTTGCAAAAGTTTTTTTATACAAATAAAGGGGCCTTGGGCGGGCACTATTTTAACAGTAAGGAAAAACACTAAAAATCACACAGTTTAATACGGGTCCTTTCAAATTTGACTTAATTTAATAATTTAAAAAATAAAAACAAAAAAGAAGGGGTAAAACCCTAAGCTTTTTGCCAGAAGCAGGTAGGGGTTTAAGGGTAAAAACCAAAAAATTTTTTCCCGCCACCTTTGCTGATAGGTAACCAAACCCCTCCCTTTCCTCGGGTTTTTGACTCCCAAAAGGGGCAAGAAACTGCCCCGTTTTTGCACGGGTCCACAAATTCATCACAGCGCTCCTCCCTCCCCCTCCCCCACAAGGGTGCCCAAACCCAAAACAAAACATTGATTGAAACCTCCAAAACCCCGATATAACCCACAAAAAAAAAAAAACAAAAAGGGAATTAAATTTCCCAAATTTTATGAATAATTTCTTTGGGCTTGGTAAAAATTTTAAAATTGATTTTTTCCTGAAACTTACCCGGCATGAAGAAATGGCTTTTCTTGACCCCCGCCCCCCCACACTGATTTCCTCAGCCTTTTTCACTTGGGTCTCAAAGTACCCACTTTTGTCCTTAAACACTAAGCTTCAACGCCACCTTAAAACCCAAAAAAAAAAAAGAAAAAAAGAAAAAGAGAGAAAAAACAGGGTTTTTATTCTTTTTCGCCCCCAAATTTAAGAAAAAGAAGCATAACATACTCACCCTTTTCTCAAAAAAAAAAACAAAAAAACGGAAACAGGGGATCATAACGCATTATTTTCATTGTCCTGCTTCCAGTAGACAAATGGGCCAAAAAAGATACGCCAAATAAAAAATTAATACCCGGAAAAGATGTAAGACAGATGAAAATTTAAAAATAATTCCCGCTACAGTTAAAAAATTTAAAAAAAAACCCAAAATTTTTTTCCCAAATTTTTATAAATTTTTTTTTAATTCGGATCTTTTTTACAGTAACCTACTTTTTACTATTTCCCCTGGCATCTCCTCAAGTTTTAAAAAAAGTTTAGATGGCAAGGGTTTTGATCGGTTGGAATCACGAAGGACTTAACACTACAAAACCCCATCTCAATGCTCCACAATACCTTTTGGGAAAAAAAAAAAAGAAGAAAAAAACCCATAAAACACTTAAAAATGAAAGAAAATTACCCAAATCACAGTATTTTTTTTTTTGCCTTTTAAAAGCCCTCGTTTTTCCCTTTTTACGACATAATTTTTTAAAAAAGCTCCCCTAAAAATTTTTTTTTAAAAAAAAGGGGAACTCAAAAAAAAAAAACAAACACACCGGGACACAACATAAATACCTCACTTACTACCTTGCAAAGGACCCAAGGATTGGCAAAGGGATGGGGAAAAAAAAAAGACCATTGCTATCATTTTATTCCGTGGGGGGTTTTTGGGGAACAAAGTGAGCAATCACCCTTTTTAAACAAATGTGTAAGTGCCCCCATAAAGGGGATTTTTGGGAAGCGAATCTGACCACAACAACCAAAACTCTCTTTCCTTTATGACAAAACCCACCCTTTTCGTTTCCATAAAACTCAACCCCTTTCCCTTTGCTTCAGGGGCCCCTTTCACATTTACAACGTTTGTCTCACTACCCCCCGTTACCGTTCCCCACCACCCACCTTTTTATGTTTATTTCCACGTCCCCTTTTTTTCTTAGCTGCCCAAAACGATTCCCCTCCTGACCCCGAAAATTGGGATTTTTCGTGTTGACGTGTTGGGTTTGTGTGGGGGGTTTGGGAAAAAAGTGGAGGGGGGGGGGTTTCCCCGGGGGGTTTGGGAGGGCTCTGTGTCAAGAAACAACAGTAAAATAATTTGGAAAAACGAAAAAAAGGTTTTTCCCTGGGCATGTATTGCCATTAAAAAAACTTTTAAAAGGATAAATTAGAGGTTGGAGCGTCAGGATCAGGAAAAAAACAAAATGACAACCGTCCATATTAATTTAAAATGTAAACAAAACGTAAAATAGAAAATAAAAAAAAAAAAATAAATAAATAAACAAAAATAATACAACAAAATTTTTTTTCAGTACTTTATTTCTCCCTGATTTTATGGAAAAAATTTTGTCTCCAAAAATTTTTTCTCTACGGGTTTTTTCAATTTTTGGGACTTTTTTTATTGAAAATCGAAAAATTAAAGTTTTTTTTTTTTTTTAAACTTTTATTTTAAAATTTAATTTTTTATTATATATAAAAATTTTTTAATTTTTTGGGGGTTTAAACCCATTATTTACTTTTAAAGGGGTTTAAAATCTATTTTAAACCCATTTCCCCCTAAATTTTTTTTTTATTCACACTGCCACTAAATTTTAAATTTAAACTAGTTGGATTTAAAAACTTTAGAAAATTCAATTTCGGTGCAGAATTTTTTTAAAATTATATTTGAACTTTTAAATTTTTTTAAAACGGAGAAAAAGGATTATGAAAAAAAATAGAAAAAAATAAAATTAGAGAAAAAATTTAAAAGAAAAGAAAAAAAAAAGAAAATTTTGAAACTTTTAAAATAACAAACCCTGATGTACAACCGCTAAGCGCCCTCACCCACGAAAAAAAGGGGCATAAGGGATTACAGCCCTCCACCCACCAATTCCTCATTCTTTCCCAAACCTGCAAAAAAAAAAAAAAGGGTAAACCCCAAACCCCCCCTTTTTATATTTGTTAAATATGTTAATTACCGTATAAATTTTTCCAGGGGAATTTTTTGCGGGTTTTTTAAAAACCCCTTTCCTTTTTTTATATGTTTAAACCCTTTTTGGGAGTTTTTTTAGCAGGCCAACAAATATTTTGGGTAAGTTAAAAAAAAAAAGTACCTAGGGAAAAAGGGTATTTTTTAAACTTACAGGGCCCCAATCCAATCAAAATTGGGCCCTTTTATACTTTTTAAAGCATATTTAAAACATCGATTTTATAATAATGGGTTTGGGTATATCCTCAAGGGAAAATTAGATATTTGAGGGACTTTCCCCCTTTTAATTTTAAAAAGGAAAAAAAAATTTCCCCAAACCCTAGTAAACATCGTGTAACCCCACCTACCTATCGTATTAATTTTTTTGGGTTTTAAAATTTTATGACCCAAAAACTTTTAAAAATTTATCAATTATTAAAATTTTTTTGACAAACACACTCATATACCCCTTTTTAAAAACATAAACCTTTTATAAAAAATACACAAACAAAGGAAAAAACCCCGTACTTTAGTGTTCCCAAAATTTTTAAAAAAATTTTCATAAAGGGACCAATCAAATACATAATTGTGTACCTTTATAACTGAAAAAGACTTTTTACACAAAAATACCAAAACCCCTTGCATTGGGCCGGGGCACTACTCGTGGGTTTCCCCTGCACTTTCCCTTTCCTGATCGGTTTTTCTGGGAAAATACTCCATTCATTATAATTTTATTTTTATTTCAATTCTTAAAATTTCAGATTTTTTAAAAAAAAACATTGGGGGAAAGGGAATTTGGGAATTAAAATATGGTTAAACCCAAAAAAAACTTAATTAAATTATAGAATAAAATTGAAACCCATCCTTCATACTAAACAGGGCTAAATACCTTTCTTGGAAAAACAAGAGGTAACCTTTAAAAAACTTCCCCTTGGGACGGTTTACCATAAATTTTGTTTTTGGGGGATTATTTGTGTTTATCTAAAAAATTAAAAAGGGAAAATTGGGGTTTTTAAATTTTATAAATTGGGTTTTTGCTTGACTTGGGCCAGGGGGGGAGTGATAGATCCCAAGGGGGCCCCCCATGATTTTGGGATACCACGTTTTTCCCCAATTTAACCTTAAACTAAAATGATTTGGAAAATTTAAAATTAAATTTGGGCCCACATGCATTTCCCCCATTCTTTAATATATTTAAAAAAAATACAATCAATGGGGGTTTTAATACCTTTTTATTGTATGTTTGGGTTTTTTAATAAAATAATTTGATGTTTGATGTTAAAAACAAATTTCATTTTTTCATTTTTTGATATTTTTGTTTTTTTAAGGGATGCACTTCTTGTGGGACTCATGTTTAAAATTTTGGCTTTTTCCCCAAAATTTTTTTTTTACTACAAGTGATTTTGATGAATACTTTTAAATATGGAAAAGAAAATGGAAAAGTTTTAAACGTTTTCAAATGAGAATGGAGGAAAATATGGGTATTACAAAAATTTTATGAAGTAGAAAAAAAAAGGGTCATTTTTTATAGAACTTGGGGAAAAGTTTTTAGGCTTTTATTTATATTACTATTATTGTTGATTTGATTTTTTCCCCTTTTTGGGGTTTTATTTCAATGTATTTGTTTGAAAATAAAAGATGTTTAATTAAAAAAATTCACCTTAGAGTCATTCGTTTTTATTTTTAAAGTTTTAAAGATATTATTCTATATGAATATAAAAGGTTAAAAGTTAGGGAAAAGGAAAATTTTGGGGCCTTTGCGTGGCACTACTTATAAAGGGTATATGTGGGGTGTAGCTTTTTAGGTTTTGGGGTATGGGGAAAAACTTAACTAATATCTCAAAATTTTTTTGGGGTTTGGGTTTTAAAATTTTTCACTTTTTTTTTTGCTTTTGCTATTTATGCAAATTTTTTATTTTTTTTTTGTTACAATTTTTTTGTTTAAAATCGATATTGAATTACACTAAAATGATTTTTAACATGGATGAAATAAAACTTTTAAATTGAAAAAAGTAAAAGAAAATTAAAGTTCCATAGGGTTTAAAATAAGAATTGGGAATTTTTTTTGATAAAAACCCCAAACCCTTTTGAAAAGTTTTAAAAGGGTCATGTTTTTTGTTATACGGGTTTCATTGGGTGTGGGGTAAGAGTTCCTAACTTTTAATCGGGAAATTTTTATCCTTAGAAAAACTCCAATATAAAACAATTGTTAATATTATATAAAAAAGAAAAAACATCATAATGATTCATAGGGATTTAAAAAATTTTAAATTAAATTTTAACCCCTTTTTTCAAAAAATTTAATAAAAAAATTGAAAAAAAAAATATATTTTGAGAATCACCCTATCAAAAATTTTAACTATTAATGTTGGAGTTGGGTTCCCCCCTGCACCTATTAATTTGTTTTTTTTTTTTTCTTTTAAATACAATGGAAAAATATTTTAATTGATTTTCTTAAAGAAATTTTAAAAGTCCTTTTTGTTGGGTTTTATTTTCTTTCTTAAATTTATTTATTCATGATCCCAAAGAATGTGGGAATCCTATTTGACTGAGGGAGAAAAATACAAATTCAACAAACCCTTTAAATAAATTACAATAATAGTTTGTACTTCCACTCTTAAAAAAATTCATTTTGCTTTATAAATTAGGGAATATCTCTCCTTTTAATTTAAAAAAGTAACCAAAATTTTAAAAAAGCATAACAAAAATAAATAGAAATTGATTATCAACCATAATTTTTAAACCCATTTTATTTAGCTTTTATTTTAAATTTTTCCTTTCTTTTAAAACCAAATTTAAAACCAAAAAAATCTTTATGGTTAGTTTTCTTTAAATCATCATACCTAAAATAAAATATCCCAACAAGAGAGAGTGATAAACTTAATAGTAAAAAATTTGCAAATTTAAACATATACAATTTTTGCACAAATGCATATTCAAATAAATATATTAATGCCTAACAATAGCAAAGAACCATTGCTTTACTTGTTTAACTATTTTTATTATAAGCAGAGCAGAAATTTCATAGACAAGCTTGATGTCTCGAGCCATAACAAGAATCTTTTATGGTGATCTCTATATTCCAAGAGTGAATGAATTATAAGATCTTTAGAGTTTAAGAGTTAATGTATCACAAGTCCATAGAGTCTGATAGTCAAAGTGTCTCATATTGGATACTTTGTTTTTTATGCCCACTGTTGAAACATCCACAATAGCGTCCTACACCATTATGGTGAGCTACAAAATAGCTTCACCTTAGATGCCCCAACCTATGTCGGCTATAATTGTTTCATATAGATGCCCCAATTATCCACATATGGCTATTTTAGGACCTAAGCTATTGCCAATTTATGTTTTAATGTTGATCCTCAATAAATGATGAACACTTAATCAATGACCAAAATATTTGATTTCCAAATAACAAAATCATTTTTTTTGGCTGAATAGGAATTAGGTTAATTATCTAATTCTATACACATAACTAACAAGCACAAATTTTCCCATGTACCTAAAAGTGGGTCATATAAGTGATCCTACTTTGATGAAAAACCCAAAATTATTCATAATCATTGAATACCTTAATTGCACTAAAGGACTACATTCTTACTCCAAAATTCCCAAAACAACATACATCGGGCGACCATATTAAAATTCGGGATACTTGATTCTCCCTATGAGCAAAGGTCAACCATTTTTAAAATTCGATCGACCACTTTCTCCCAAGCCCTCAAGTGATTAACTTAAATGAAAAACTTGTGGACCACTTTAGTCTTTATATTTAACTTTTCGTCTTTCTCTTGTAAGGACTCGATTTAGGGCATTCTAGATTTAGTCCCTACTCAAATCCGTTCTAAAAAAATCCTAAGTACACTTCAAACATGAAAAAAATGGTCATCTATAAATTAGAAACTCTAATCACCAATCCTCCCTAATTATTATCTGATTTCCATAACTCCACCCTCTTCTCAATTTTGGTAATTTCCACTAAATTCTAGTATATAACACAATTGATAATATCAAATTAATAGCAACATTAGTTCATGATTTGAATCTAAATAATCAAACTTTTGTTCACAACATGCTTGGGGTCTTACTTTAACATCAATTTCTCACTTTGATTCAACCTTTAACTACTCTAAGTTTGTTTAACCACTAATTTATCTGTTTAAATCATTAAACATTAATTAGTGATTTAAACCCCTTTTAGATGAATAGTGGAGTGGCGGCAAGCATGGTATCTACAAAACCCTTTTCAAGAGATCATCAAACCATTCATATTAGGCATTAAGAAAATTTTAAAGGGTTTTTCATTTCTAAAATGGATTATCATCTTCCTTTGGAGAAGCTTTAAGCTACAGTCCACAAGGAAGATGGTGCCACCAAGATAGAAGTTGAGGGAAAAATCTCAAATTTCCAACAAGTTTCTAGCATCAAAACCACTTGTTAGTAGTTACACTTAAGCTAAGCTCTTGAAACTACCCAAAACACCAACTAATTGAAAGTACTTACCCTTATCTAAAGAAGCTCATGCTAAAGAGGAATGTCCACGTAAGCTTTTAAGATTCTTCACAACCTACTCAAGCATATTTTGAAACACTAGATTAGCACTTGAAATATATACATAAGATATTTAAGTGCAAAAAGTACATGAAAAAAGGAACCCAAAGAGCCTATGTTTTCTCAAGTAGAACCCCTATGATGTTTTTACAATTCATGAAAAATCTCGGGGCAGAAGATCTATATCCCCATCCTTCACTATTTAATATATTTAAAGAAGAAAATTGGGAAATTTATATCTCCCATGCATTAGAGGATTGGCTCGTATCTTTTATGAAAGGAATTGAATGCTTTTTAGATAATAATAAAAATAATAATAATAATAATAATAAACATTTACTAGGGAAGATATATATATCTTTGGGCCAACATAAAAGAAAAGAGGAGAGGGGCTGATGTTCCCAAGGGAAGATGAATCGGAGACGAAGACACGTACTAATCAAGAGAAGAGCCACAAGACAAAAACGAAAAAGAACAGTTAGAGAGAAAATTTCTAGGCACTTCATGAAGATATGAGAGATGAACAAAAACAAAGCCGAGTTTTTTTAGATTTACACAGAGACAACAAGAACACAACCATAAGAAAATTGGAGAACAAAACCTCGCATGTAGATTTAAGAAATGAACATAAGATATCTCATAAAATAGAAGTTACAAATGAAATTACATCAAGACAAAGAACAAACGAGATATAATTCAAATTGTTCTCTTTTCTTGGGTGATTTATTGAAAACACTAAATTAGAAACTTTGATTCTTTAATGGATTATCTTATGTATTATTTCTATTTGTAGGTGTGTCTTTTTAATTTATATGTACTAAATTCTTTTTAGTGGGAGATTGATGAACTCTAATTACTAATTCATATATGTTATTTATTATAATATATTTAGATGCTCGGATTATTCCTGTTGTGAATTTTGATGCTATAATTGTAAAGTTTAGGGGTCAAAAAAATATGATTATGGAATGTCTTATTGAACTAAAAAGGATTTAAGATTAGTCAAAATTCTTGTTTAATCGAGTTGGTTCAATCGGGAAAATTTACTGTCTTTGATTGAATTTAATTTGCAATTAGGTTAATGCGGTATTTTTATTAAAGAAATTTATGAGAATTAATTTATAACAATAGTCACCCAAATTTGGAGGATGAGTAATTATAAATTTGAATCCATGTTAATTTAACTAGAGGAATCTAGGAAATTAAATTGGTCGATTGATAATTTAATATTTCAAAAAATGATTTAAATAGATTGATAATCTATGCGTGTGAAAGTTGATTGGTAGAGTTTTGTTTGTAAGCTTTAACTTAGGACCAATTTTTTTTTTCCCAACGGACGATCGATATTTGGATGATATCATTGTGGGCGAGTACTTGAGGGAGTGATTGTTGCCAAGAAGATAGAGGATAGGAGAGCTTAATAAGACTACTTTAACGTACTTGATGTTTTAATTAGAATAATAGCCGCATATGCCTTTATTAGTGAACTAATGATAGGTGGTAAATTTCCACGGCTCTTGTTTTCAGGTATTACAACTATTATTATCGATGTTTCAAATGTTAAACTAACGTTTCACCATTTTATTTTGTTAATAATGTTATTAATCCATTTCTTATGGTGGATACTATTTTAAAATAAACTAGTATTACGTAGTATATATAAAAAGTAACAAATGATCAATGCTATTCCTTGTACAAGTGGAATGGATGCTTTTGTCAATAATGGAACAAAGTGACTATTGCCATCACCTTAAAACTTTGAAACAAAACAACAGGTATCCTCCAAAATATTTTCTAACCCATATTTAAGGTGTTGTATTAGGAAATCTGCAACTATATATTCACTTGATGCATCGTTTTTTCTCTCTTTTTTTTTTTTAATACCATTTTGGTAGTATATGCCCAAATTACAAAATAAGGTGCCAAAGATATCCATATAAATAAAATTTTATTTTTTAATCTCCAGTTCTTTTTGTAGGTCCCAAAATGATAATAAGAGAAGTGATGAATTGTTTGCTCAAAACTTTTTTATCAAGTCCAACTAAAAGAATACTTTTTAATTTTCCTTTTTTTTTTTCCCTTTTTCTTTGATGAACAATGCATGTGATAGACAAAAAGAAATGACATAAATTAATGTGCAATAAAATAAAGAAGAGGGGTGATATATAGAGATTCCTTCTTGTGAGTCAATCCACTCTTTCAGCTCTACTGCTAGGGATCTGGTCTTCTACATCGATCGCTCCACTAATCTAATAGTGAGGAAAAGTTACAAACACTATAACTCTTACTTGTCTTTTTAGCCTACCACTCAGCTAATCACATACTATAAGAATTTTGTAACTTACTTTCGAAGCTATTCCTCACATGAAAAATAGAGTTTGTACAAGAATGAGAAAATATGAATTCTTTAGTTTAAGCTCCTAAAATTGTAAAAATAGCTCACAGTGTCTACTCTCTTGTATGTTAAACTTGAAACACGGATTTATATATTTGCTTCTTGTACTGTCCTCTTGATAGAAAACTTTGAAATGTACATAAATTCTTCTAACGGCTTCTTTGTTGCATGATAAGATTAATATCCCTATATTTGTGAGATTTGAAAATCTTATTTTAAAGTTCAAACTTTGAACTCCTTGATCGTATAACTGGTTTTTCTTATGATCTTCAAATATTGTTGATATTTATCTTCATCCGAATTTTTAACAACTTGTATAGATAAACTTCATTTTGAAATCAAAGATCCCCTTTATGTAGATAAGCTTCAGCTGATAAGCAATATTTTTTAAACTTATCCTTATCTTGTTCTTCATTAGTTGATATTTATGTTGAGAGAAAATAAATCTTTAAGTATCTTGATCTGAAAACTTTCCAACATCTTGATAAAACAAATTTTATAACTCTTTAAAAGAAAAACTTTGCTACAACTATTAAAAACTTCCTTGAAAGCTCATGAAACAAACTTCAAAGAAAATCTCTATGGATTATTAATCCTCCGTGTGTTAAACAAATTAAGTACATTACCCAAATACACTTAATTAGTGGAGTTGGGGTTTCAAATAAATTTAACCTGTATTGAAGATAGCTAAGAATTATATGAGCATACATTATGTAAACCTTTCTCAAGTGATAAACTTATACGATATATTAAACATTTGTGAAGTAGGTTTATCACTAACTTTCCTTCTCCTCCTTTTTATTATTAGACAAGCAGTTACATATTACTCTCCCTCAACATATGATATAAATTGATAAGCCATTTAAAGAATAAAATTAACAAAAGCATAAACATCATTGAAAAGCTAAACTAAATAGATCAGCAATTAGAAACAATGATTAGCATGAGTCTTTAACACTAAATGGATAACAAACGTTAGTGGAAAAAGAATTAATTTTTCTTTTTCTTTGGAGGCTTGGCAACTTTTCTAGCAGTTGTCTTAACCCTTCTTGCCAGGTTATTTTGGAATTGGTTTTGCTTTAGATTACTTTTCAATAGGTTCAGAATTGTTTTTAATAGGAGCAGAGCTAGCTATGGTTTTAATGGTTCAACATGAGTACGTAGTTGAATAGATTGTTCAGTAGGGGGTTTATATTGAGTGTTTTGGACTAGTTTTAGGAACAAATTTAGGAGTAGCTTCTTATCTTAGATTGATTGCAACAGTTTCTTGCTTAGCTTGATCCAGATTCAATCCTAGTGGGAGTTGGTTGAAGTGGTCCATTATATTTTTCTTCACTAAGTTTGGTAGTAATTGACTCCATCATAGATTTCATCTTCATAAAAATTTTCTCCATAAATTCTTCAAATCTAAAATACTACTTTTTAGATTAATAACCTTATTACTAGTCTCAGCTTCAAAATCATTTTTCTTAGGAATAGAGGATTTTGAAATAGCCTATTCTGAACTATTTATTGAACTATCAGATCCAACTACAAGTTCACCCCTTATCTCCAAATTTCCCTTGTCAACTTCCTTTTCATCCTTCTTCCCTTTTCAATAACTTTCTCCTTTCCTTTCCTTTTCTTACTCTTTTTCAGAAGTTCCTTCTCATCATTTTTCTTTCTTTCTTTATAGGTTGCTCCTCTTTGCACATTAAACATCCATTCAGGGATATCTCTTCTTGAATGCCTATGATCTATATGCACTACACAATCTCTAGAAAACATGTATATTCATATGATGGACAATCCCATAAGTAATTTCTCAATAGGAACCTTACTATAATCCTCTTTAGGAAACCTTATCCTTTTTCTCTTTTAAGAGCACAATAATTAGATTTCAATATGGTCTTTTTTCTTTATTTTCAAATAATTTTTTCAAGATTTTATTAGCCACATCCACACTCTTTCATTTTGTTATTCCTAAGATAATTTTTGCTTCATCTATAGAAATATATGTTTTGCTTCCAATTCTTGGTAGAACACATGAACTAACCATCTTGTGTAAACATTCTAATTAGCAAAGAGAATTGAATAACAAGCTATCTCTTGTGATTCAATCTCGAAATCATCATTTAGATACTGGAACAGCTTTAACCTATTCATGTTCAGTACATCCTCATCATCACTTTCATTCTTGAGTCCTAAGCAATGAATTAGTCATTCATACTAATCTCAAGATTCTGGCCATACACACTCGACTTTAACCTATCTTTCCTTCTTGAATCTAGGTTTTAATAAAAATCAGCAATCACTTCTTCGAATATAGAAAACTTCAAGTTACACAATTTCTAACAACTAATTTCTATTCAACATTCTCAACAACATGAAAACCATTCTTAATCAAGAACTCATAATCCAAAGACATACAATCTATAATTTTTCCTTTTAATAGTAAAAGTTTCCAAAGAGAACTGATGTTTAGGGTTTACCTTTTTCTTCCCTTTCAAATTTTTTATAGAAACTTCTTGTTTACTTTCAAAATCACTATTCGTGGCAATCTTCTCTAAACTGCTGTCATCATGTTTTCCAGTCTCTATTGAGGATCCTTGTTCCTCACGATGTATGGTTTTTGATATTTTTCATGACTAGGGTATAATGACAGATGATTCCTCATCTTGAATCTCGATGGTGGTTTTATCTTTCTTTTTTGCTTGAGAGAGCATTGTGGAAGTTCGGGTGGGTTTTCATGGTGCCATGGTTGTAGACAAAAGTTAGGGTTCAAGAGAGTGTTTAGAGTAATAGAGAGAAAGGAGGGAGTTTTGAAGCTTTAATATTTGAAAAAGTATTTTAAAGAAGTAGTTGCTACACATGTGGCTTAAAATAACGGCTAGAAAGATGTGAAGTCACTTTCTTTATTTTAGTTTATCCAAAACAAACGGAATTATTATAAAGGAAAGCACACACCTATTTTATTTCTAATAAATTCAAATACATTTTTATCCAAAGGTTTTGTAAAAACATCAGCCAATTGAAATTTAGCATTAACAAAATCAAGATTAATATCTCCATTATTAACACAATCTCTTAGAAAGTAATGCCTTACTTCAATATGTTTAGATCTAAAATGATGAACTGGATTTTTTGTAAGATTAATAGCAATTATATTATCACATTTTATTGGAATATTTTTACACACAAAACCATAGTCACATAATTGTTATTTAATTAATAGAACTTGAGTACAACAATACCCAATTGAAACATATTCTACTTCAGCTATTGATGGGATAACAGAATTTTGTTTCTTGGATGACCAAGATACAAGCTTATCCCTTAAAAATTGACAAGTAAATGAAATACTTTTTCTATCAATCTTGTAGCTTGCATAATTAGCATCTAAATATTCTATTAAATCATATTATGATTTTTAAGATACCAAATTCCTAATTTTGTAGTGCAAGATATATATTTGAAAATTCTTTTAATAGTTGTTATGTGTGTTTTAGTTGGATTTGTTTGAAATCTATCACACAAACAATATGTTTGGTTTGGATGCAGTTAAATATAAACAAAGATCCAATTAACTATAAGAGAGCATTACCTCCTAGATGAGGAGTAGGAGCTCCAACAATAAGAGAGTTGCTCTTGGCCCCTAACCTCTTTCCTATCATCTAGTTGTTAATGTGCATTCTACGCCTACCAAAAGTTTTTGGACCTTGCAGCTAGGTTGTTATCTCTACTTGGAGTGTGTTTATGTGCTATTTTAGGTAGTTAAATTGCTCTAAAAGTTGCATGTACTATGTAGGTTGAGGCATCAACTAGTTGCTTTCAGAGGGTCCACTAGCTTAAAGTTGGAGGTTTGTTTTTATTCTATGAGGCATTGTGTGAAAAGATTTATGGGTGTAGGCTTACAATGGTTACCTTGTAAAACAAGTTTATCAGCTCACCCTTGATTTAAAGGTGACCTAAAACAACTACACAAAGTGTAAAAAAACCTAAATAAAGAATCTATAGTAACATGGAATTAAAAAAAGGAAATAATAATCTGCAAAACCTTTTATTTATTTATTTTGCCAAATCTACAAACCTTTTTAGTAACATAAAAGTGTATGTTGTAAAGTTATGAATTCCTAAAGTAATCTTGAGATTAAATGTGTAGTATTTTCATATGAGAAGACAACAAATGCATAAAAAAATTAGGATAAATTCTCTTCCACTACCATCATTTTGTAGTGTCATTAAGAGAGATAGATTGAAAAAGAAGAAGAAGAGAGAGCTAAAATGGCCTTTGTCTCTATGTAATCATAAAAAAAATTCAATTCGTTCACATTTAAAGTTTTGTCCACTCCAATTCAAGATAATTTGAAATTGAAATGGAACAATGGGCACTTAATGTGTGCAAGTGCGAAAGAAAATCATTTTAACTTGATAAATAACATTGTAATACATGATTTGCATCACAAACAAATAGTAAATACTAGAAGTCTAGAGCGTAACACATACCAAATATCATGTGATTGGAAAAATTAGATCAAGAGAGAAACTTTACCAAAATAACATCACTGATTTCAAGCTAGATGAAAGAAAGAAAAGAAGAAAGAAAAGAAAGGAGCTAGTTCATAATTATTGAATGCACTTAAAAGGAGTTAGAACAAAAAGAACAACATAATTTGTAAATAGATGTAACACTTGGCCAAAAAAGGTTTCATAACTATTGAATGCATTCAAATGGAGTTAGAAGGAAACAACATAAAACTGTGAGTAGATCTGTTTGTAAGGGAATCTATGTTATGTTTCCATTTATGAAGGAGAGGAGAAAAATGTATAAAAAACGATGTAAAAGCAGAATAATAAATAAATTTGTCCAACACTTGTTTTAGATGTGTCATGCATGTAAGTCATGGTAGTCAAAAATCAAGAAAAGTTGTAATACCTTCCCTAGTTTTTGGACCCAAATTATCAAATCATGGTCAAGGGTAAAATGATAGGACTTTATAGCTCAATTGGCATGAACACTCTTCTCACTTAGGATAGAATGAGTTCAAATCTCTCATTCCCCCATTAATTGTGTAATATACAATTGAAAAGAAAAAGGTAAAATGAAACAATTTATTTATATTCAAACTAAAAGTATAATATGATAGTAATTAAAAGGGACAATTATACAATGTATTATTTAAAAGTGACTATATAATATAGTTAATGTCCTAATTGTAGTAAAATATTCTGAATTACATAAAAATAAGATTTATTAATAATAAAAAGATATTGTCAATAATTTTTAGAAGTTGTTAGCAGCCTTTACGGGAGTTAACGGAAGTGCTTTTTGTTTCTTTTTGTTTTTAAATAATAAATCATCTCAAATCATAATAAACAAGACCCCCGTAACAATAAAAAAGCCATGGCAATTAACACTATGTTACAAGAGAAGTAGTTGAGAAAAAAAATCATGCCAACTATGGGAAAAGTGAACGTGGTTTTGAATTAGAAAGGAAAAAAAACATTGAATTACGTAGAGAAAATTATGAAAGGAAAGGATAGCCCGAGTGAGAAAAGAATACCTCCATTTCCAAAACTTCTAACAGGTTATCGTAACATAATGCAAATTGTAATTGGATAAGTAAGATTTATTATGTGCAAATAATCATTGTAAACTTTCAAAGTATAAAATTATTTTTCAACTTTGGATACATTTGAAGATGAATCGTGACATGTTTTGGTTTCTTTTCTTGTCATTCTTAAAAACAAAACACAACCCAGCCTCCCATGACCAATAAATTACTGACAGGCCGCATGATTACACGGGTTTTATACGCCAAAAATTAGAATCTGATTCGTAAATGTTGTCCATTACACTCAAAATCAGGGATGGGACCCTCGTGAATTGGGGTTCACGTGATCAGAAGGTCGTACTTCTACTTTCATATAATTGCTTCCCGACAGAGCGGCTGGATTGAACCCACCAATCAAATAAAGCTTTTTTTTTTTTGAAAAATGTTGATAGTATAGGTAGTAGAAAGAAAACCAACTATGGAAAATAATTAAACTAGTACCAAATTTAACACTAGATAACTATGCTAAATAAAAGCTATATTAATAATATGAAAAGAAGAAGAAGAGAGAAAATGATGGCATAATAAAATTAGAATGAACTCTTAAGAAAACCGTACCACCCTCGAGACATAATTCTCATCCTCCTAATTCACTATGACATTGTTACCACATAATTAACTTAAGTAGAATACATAAAGTTATAATTATTATATGATTTTTTAAATTAATTTTAAGACCTTAAAATTGTTAATTAGATTTTGAAATTATTATGTTGATTTATTAGATTTCAAAATGTTTGATGATTTGTTTTTCAGAAAATGTGTGAATAAGCATAAAAGAGGAGTGTAAGTCCTAAGATCCAAGGGGCCGAACAAATATAAACAAAAGGAACATGTTATAAAGTCACAAGCGACTTCCGATAAAGGTCTAAGTATAAAAACCGAAACATGAACTAAATCTAGAAAAAGAGAAGTAGGAAACCAATTGTAATCATAATGATGTAGTCTAGATCCTCGAACTCATCTCAGTACTCCTTCTTAGAGTTGAACCCCAATGAATCATATAATGGACTAATAACATCCTCACTTGAAAAAGAAAAAAGGAGTGTGCCACAAGGTCCAAGTACATAATAATGCAAAACATATAAAGATGTCACACAGACTTATACACTAATGCAACAGACAATCAAACAATTCATTTAATTATCTTATTTGAACATTTAATATGAAAGTACTCACAACTCTAAACATTGATAGGGGGCTTAGGGTTTAATTTCACCATAGTGACCATTAGGGGTTGATGAGACCAAGTAAACTCCACATCGCTGAAACCGAAACCGAAACCAAAACCAAAAGTAGCCTCATTTAAGTGACTTCATCATTATGTAGTCCTCACTTATCACATATTCAGCTATATCATATTGCTTGTCGAGACAAACGACTGTCGATATAGCTTCTCTTCACTTATAATGTTTGTTATTTGACATGAATTTTACTTATTAACTACCTACCGAGCCATCACACTATGGCTTAAGTAACTAACTTTCATATAATTTTGGGGAATATTACTGCAGTTGTGATCTCGATTCAAGGTTCATTACTTGCTAACCCAAGTAACCAAGTACAAGTAGTAATAAAATATTTAATCAATTTGATTATTAGTTTGCTTTAATTGTTTTTTTTCTAATATAGTAAGTAACATGTATATTATTGCATACCTAGAAAGGTCAATGATTCTCGAATTGCATTCTAAAATCCAATTGAGTTGATTGAATTGATTTTATGTAATAAAGAAAAAACATAAGTCTACCGATTATTCTAAGTGATTTAATTCTATTATAGGGTTAGGTTTAAACCACTTAAAACCTATACTAGTTACGAGCCCAATTAGGGTTACTTAACCAAATTTAAAGCTTTTAACTAATTTGAGCTTGAACCATTTGGGCTTTATTTATTTAAGTCTAATAAGTTTTTTCAATTTTAAGTCTAATTGTGTTAAAAACTCAATTATGATATTTGGGTCCTTTAAGAATAGTAGGCCCAATTAAGTTTGAAATTAGGCCCACTAACCCTAATTAAATTTACTTAGGTTCCATTAGTAATATTAAGTGCATTTTATGTCCAATCAAATTACTTCAATCTATTTTAATTAATCTAAGCTCATTATATTTAATTAATCATATTTGTTGTGCCCTAGGTCCAATTAAATCCTATTTTAATTTCATTTTAGGCCTTAATTTTTTTTTTAAGACCTTGATGGATTTAAGACCCATTTAAGTTTAATTTATTTGTTAAGGTTCATTTAAGAAATAACCCCTGAAGATTAATGGATTAAGTAAGTTTTGAATCTTGGCCCCATTTAAGTTTTATTGTAGTCATATAAACCCATTTTAATTTATTAGGTCTAAGTTTAGTTTGTTTTAGTTATTTAATTAAAGAGAAATTACAAATAACCCCTAAAACTTTGACCTAAGTGCGGATATGTCACATAAACTTTCAAATCTTATAAATCACCCCCCTAAATTTTAATAACTTGACAACACAAAGGACAATAGCCTTTCTAGTACCAAAACACACACACACACACAAATGTTAAAGTTTAGGGGTGTTAGAGCACATTTCAGATGAGTTTAAGAGGGTGTTCCACATCAAAATAAAAGTTTAAGATGGTTATTTACAACTTTAATAAATTATTTGCTATTTATTAAAGTTTTATGAGAGTAATTTGTAATATTTAAAAGTTTAAGGGGATCTTTTTGCATTTTCTTCTCTAATTTGGTTTGAGGTTTGATTATTTATTGTAATAAGATACATTTAACATCTGAGACTTAAAAAGAGATGGCCTAAGTAGATTTTAGATTTTTTAGCCCATTGATCATTTGAATTCATTTTACCATGTTATGTCTTATCTTAATCCATTAGGGATAATTAAGTTAATTAAGTCTAGTATATCTCATTAATTTAATCATTTGGGTTAGCAATAGAGAGGGTAAAATGATAGTCTTTAGACCTATATAGTTAGGCCAACTTGAGATTAGGTTTGCCTTGAACCAATTAATCAAATCACTACTAATTAATTCTAATTTGTCACTTTTAAAAATCTTAATTTTAAATGATGATGACTTACTCAATTTAAATCCAAATAAAATAAAACCAAAATCATATATTTTGTATCACTTTTACTATCTTTTTTAACATAAAAGATCTTATTTTATTTATTTTAGAGCTCTTAAATTACTAAATTACTAGGATGTAACCAGAGTGGATTCGAAACAAGTTTTAAAAACCTTGAACCCGCCCCAATACCCATAGGGTTTTTCGAAACCCGGAAATAGCCTCGTTAGGGTTTTTATAGCAAAACCCTAAACTCGTCCGATAAGGTTTGTATTACTTAAAACCGTCCGTTTGCAATTTTTTTCTTATTAAATTTTTTTAAAAATTGCAGATTAAACCTAGGTGAGAACACATGTGAGCTGTGGAGACCGTCGACGACTTAGAAGCTGTGTGAGTGACGCCGTGAGGGACAGAGGAGATGAGGACGTGCGTGAAGTGGAGTTTCAAGTTTCAACTGAGCAGCTGACCGTGACCGTCGACGACTTGTAACCTATGCGATAGTGCGGCTGACGGAGACAAACAGATGAGATGAGAACGCGACGAAATGTGAACTGAGCCCACCGACCGCTGACAACTTCCAACATCTAACCTGTGCGCGTGACGCCGTGATGAACAGAGGAGGCTGAGGAGATCGCTGATCTGCGATTCATTCTGTCAAGTGTGAAGCATCAGGAGAGGCTGCGACCGAGAGAGCGAGTGTGAATGTGAATCTGCTCTCGGGAGCCGAAGGGAGAATCGGAGTGGGAGATTGGGAGGCTGGCAAGCCGCGATCGCGACGTACTGTACTGTTTAGGAATGGAGTTTCACTTTTTGGTTTGAATTGTGATTTTTTAATTAATAAAGGACAGTATCCTGCAGGCAGCAGGAAGTGAAAATGCATAGGTGAAATCAGAACTCAAAAGTGCCTTAGAATTGTCTTTTATCGGGTGGGTTTCTATAGGGATCTAAGTTCAAACCCATAACCCGCCCCAACTTTCCAACAGATTTACATTTAACCCTACAATCCAATAACAAATCCTATAGAGTTAATCTATAGGATTTATTATTGGGTCGAATGGATCAGATCCCCTTGATAAAGATCCACCTATTTGCATCCATATAGATTATACAAAATTACAAATTATTAACTTTATAAGTTTTTGTCTTATTCAATTTAAGTTCAAATTATTTTAAATCAAACTCGCTTATTTTTATTCCTTTACTAAGTCTAAAATATCATTTATTTTTCATTTTTAAGTCCAAAACACTTCCAAAACATAGCAAAATTACAAAGCATACCCAAAAACACCCATTACATTCTTATAAATCCAATTTCAACCTATTTTCACTTCTAGGTTTTATTTTATATTCAATTCAACTCATATTCATTAATTACTTATAATTTCACCAAATTAACTCAAAATAAACATAAATATATTAATTTTTTCCCCAAAATTAAATACATTATCAAATCGTGTAAAGAAATCATACTTTCAAAATCATACATTTTTCTAATTCAGCATAAATTATCCCTAAACTTGGCTAAACTCAATATTCATCGTGTAACTTCAATTTTTATCAAATTTAATATTTTGAAAACATTGTAACATGCTAGAAAATCATACTTTAGCAATCAAATCAATTTTTTCATCCACTAGTTTAATCATACCATCAATTTCAACTCCTAATATACCGTATATATCAAATTCTAGTTCAATCATACCATCAATTCCAACTCCTAACATACCATACTTATCAAATTAATCACCTAACTCATTCTAAAATTCATATACTTATACTTTAATCATCAAATCATCATCTTTTAACATTAAAATCAAAATTTTGATGAAAATCAAATCCTAATTCATCCTCCATAGTGGCGCTCACCATTACCCACTAACATATCTTCAATTATCATGTATCATATTTCATTTCTATCATTCAATCCAACACCCTACAACATTTTAGCACATTAGAACATGAGTTAACATATAAAATTATCAAATGATACTTAGGAATCATCAAAAGGGTGGTGGTTCAAAATGAGTTTTGTGCCAACTTCATCAAAATCTAAGAAATCATCAAGTTACCATGCTTGTTCACTTCTAATCATCTTAAATTATCAAATCAACCATGATATTAAGCTTACCATGCTAGAGATTTAACTTAACCCCACTCACTAAGCTTCCAATTGCCATCCCAAATAAGGCTCTAAAAGAGTGTTTGCTTGACTCCCGATTGATTTCCTTTATATAGAACGTTAAGTTCTACTTAGATCCACATTTAACAAGCTTAAGCATACTTAAATCAAACCACACTTCACTTACCTTCAAGCTTATGTTCAAGTGATTGAGAGCCCTCTTTAGCTTGGATTTCCACTTGATTCTTGATCTAAAACTTATAAGAAAACATCTAGAATTAGTAGCTAGATAAAGATAGGTCTTGAACTAGATGAAGGGTATAGGGTCTAAGCTAATATTGTGTGGGTATTTTACCATGGAATTTGGAAAGAAAAGAGAGGAGGGAGTTGCTGATTTTGATGTATAAGAGGGGTATTTAAGGGGTTTTGCTAGGGTTTAAGGAATAAAGTAAAGAGGACTACAAAGGTTTAGTGAATTTAACTTAAATGTGACATGTGTTCTTTAATTTAGCCTAATTACCATTTTTTTTTTTCTCAAAATTTTGTTGTCCCCATTAGATTAATCAAGAGGGGGGGTGAATTGATTAATTACTTAAAGTTTCACTTTTTTCAAATCCAAAACTTTTGACTAAAAAAATCACGTAAATAACAATAATGAAGAACAAAAATTCAGTGAAAAAAATAGTAAAAAGAATGAATCTCGGAATTTATAGGGGTTCCGCCTCAGCGTTAGTCCCTCTTTTAACTCCACCCCGCGGTCCCGGTTGTCTATCCCGATGTGTTTCACTAATCAAAAAAATTTGAAAGTGTACAAAACAAGCTCTAAAGGCGAAGTCTCACTGCTAGTTTTTCTAGTTCTTCACTAAGCTAACACTCAAACTACATGTGAAACAATATAAATTTCCCTTCTACAAAAAGGGAATTACAAAAACAATGAGGAATATAAAATTTCCTCTTACAATAGATACATGTATATTAAAGATTTTTCGCTTAAAAAATGTATGAGCCTTTTTTTTCCCATGTGTTTTTTTCTTACTAAAAAGAATTTTTTTTTTCCTCTCTTTTTTATTTGAATTAAAAACCCCTTTATGAAGGAACATAAGGTTTTTCCACGTGACAATTTTGAATTTATTTTTGAATTTTTGTAATTCAAAAAAGTTGAATCTGTTGGAGGGACTGCACCCCTGATATTTTGAGAGGAAAAGCTTGGAAAAATCATTTGATCGATCTTTTTTGGGATTATCTTTGAATCAAATTTGTTAAAGATATCCTCACATTGTGGAACCATATCTTCATGTAAAAACCCATATTTTACCCTTATCTTTGAAACTGGGGATCCCCAAAAAATATAGCATAAATATCTAGTTTTAAATCTGATAAAACTTGAAATCTAATGATCTCATTTTATATAAAATGAACTTTAATAAAATTTTTGTAAAACTTTATGTAAATTAAAAAACCCATATATAAACCAATTTTTAAAAAACCATCAAGTATATTATCCAATTGCTTGTACGGGGGCGGGCCTTAAAATTTTATTAAAAACTTCGATAAAAAATTAGAGCGAAATCGGGGAAAAAATTGTGATAAAGGGAAGGGTTCTAAAAAGTGTTTCTGAAAAAAACCTGTCAACTGTTTTCCTTTTGAAAAGGGTTTTGAAAGTGTTCTAAAAGATTATTCGAGAACTAGGGTACATACACAACTTTGAAACCCTTTGTCAGAACAAAAAAAATCAATATAACATTTTTGAAGGTTCAAAAACAAGTTTTCTGTCCCCTTGTTCAATTTAAAAAAAATTTATGAAAATTAGACTACCTTCTAAAACAACTTTGATAAGCCAAACATACGTTCCCACATTATTTCTCTTTTTTTAAACATAAAAACTAAATTGGGAAACTTAATTTTCCCCCCTTTTTGTGATAAAAAAACACCTTTAGATAGACAAAATAAAAAACAATTTCATGTTTAAGCAAATAATTTATAACAGAGAAGCGCATAACAAAATAGAATCATTATAAACGCATTGATCTAAGCACAATAGAAGCAGTATTGATCATAACACTTTGACATAAGCACAAAAAGCCAATAGAATATTTTCCCCCTTTTTTTTAAACATAAAAAGGGAAAATAAATCCCCCTTAACGATGCAAAAAAAGATAAAAGAAGTCTTTTACAACTTTTTTTCAAAACAAAAAAATTAAAATAAGAACAAAGTTTTTCGGTCTTATATCGAGAGGTGAGGAGGGGGTGGAAGGGTTTGGGGTAGAGGGGTTTTTCGGGTAAGTATCCAAGCGTGTATGGCGCCAGAGCAAACATAATCGGGAAATTTTTTTTGTAAGAACAGCTTGATTTCACCATGAAGACTTGTGAAAAAAATTGGGTGTTTTATCCGTCTTGGGCCCAAAGTTTGAAGGAGTTAGTGATGAATCTCCTATCTTCCTCACTTGAAGACAAATTTGTCAAAAGCAACACATTGTTAATAAATCTTGCTTACCTCACACTAAATCATCATAGGAATTCTATAGTGATGGAGATCAATAAGCATTTTCTCAAAATTTTTTTCTTGTATCAAAAGAATACAGAAGTTTGTTTAACTTGTAATCCATTGCTTTAGTCCCTAAGATCAGCCTTTGAAGAATGAAACTTTCTGTCAAAGCGCTTAACAAAATCTATAGCCATGTTTCAAGCTTCTCGCTAACATTTTCATTTTTCCAGAAAAAAACATTGGATACACTTCTTTTTTTCCACTTTTCCCAGCCCATCACTATGGTTCTTCCTAAAATCTTTTTTTCCAAACTCTGTTCTAGGTTTTAAAATAGGTTTTGAACCTCCTTTTAAACATGTATTGAAAAATTTCCCAAAAAGGGAACAATTCTTTTCATATGCCTTTGGGGGGAAAAATGTGCACCATCTTCGCATACCCAAACAATCCTTAAAAAAGATCGACATATGATGAAAAACTTCTTCCCTACCCTCTTTAATTTAATAGGTTGGAAGAGTTGGTAGGCAAAACTATCCCTTTAAACAAAACAACCGCATGAGAAAATTTCCCAAATACCAAAACTTTCTTTATTTCCCCATATTTGATCAATGACTCTAGAAACCAGCCCACTTTCTTTTTTTTAATCATCGCATGGGAAATTTGAGATTTTATGGACATTGAAGTAGAACGCCTTCCTTAACATATACTTTTCAACAAAATATTGGTATGATTAAAGA
Organism: Laguncularia racemosa; assembly: GCA_037954665.1. Classification (NCBI taxonomy): domain Eukaryota; kingdom Viridiplantae; phylum Streptophyta; class Magnoliopsida; order Myrtales; family Combretaceae; genus Laguncularia; species Laguncularia racemosa. The sequence goes on along the minus strand of JBBMOL010000902.1, from coordinate 27,922 downwards.
AACAACTCAAAATCAAAACCATTGCTTTTTTTCCTAACCCCTTTTGTAACCCTCCTTTTTAACAGCAAACAATCATTCCTAGGCATGTTTGAAAATTTCCACTCTCTTTAATCACCCAAAAGTGTAGACTTTTAAAATTCACTGCCCTAGAAATGAAAATTTTTGATCACAACCCTAGAAACTAAACATTCCCCCCCAAAAGATTTTAACTTCCATAAAATTCTTTAACACTCCCCTTTAAACCTAGAATTGAGTAGAGAAAGTTCCATGCCCCTTTTGGGTTCAAAAAGTTCTTCAGTAAAATCCTTTCTTGTAAAAAAATTTTAAAATCCACAAAACTACAAGAACACACCTCGTTTTTTTCCTTTGAAAGATTTTGAAATTGGGGGTTAAAATTTGGTACATTCCTTTTTTTTTTGTTTGCTTCTTGGGTGGTTTCTTGAGTAAATTTTTTTTCCCCTTTTTAAAGAGTGCAACCCGTTTTCTTTTGGAAAATTTCTGGAAACTATGATAGATTCGAAGTTAGGGGAACTCGGATTTCCTCTTTGAAGGTTCTTGATGTTTTCCCGAAGAATCTGAAGTTTCATCTGAATCACAAAAGGTTTTTGGAGGATTTTGTTTTAAAGGATTTTTGTTTGAGCGTTTTGAAGATTTAGGCGCCATTAAGTTGCATTGAAAAGGGGAAAATAGAGAGAGAGAGGAGGCAGTTGTAAGGAAAAAAAATTAAATAAATAAGGAAAGAAAAAAGGAAAAAAAATTTTATTTATATTATTAATAAATAAAGACTTTCAAATATTAAAGGGTTTGGGGGGGAAAAAAAAATTAAAAAAGGGGGTTAAAATTCCTAATTCTTTATAAAATTTAAAATTTTTTTTTAAAGAGGTTTAGTAAAATATCTAAAAAATTTTATGGGTTTGGGCCAAATTTCAAATTTATATTCTCCTTATGCACATAAAATCTCTAATAAAATGATGCTAATTTTTAATTGCTTTGACTTAGAATATCCCTTTGGATTTTTTTGTCAAATTTTTTGCACTGTGTTGTACTTTTAATTGGCACAGTTTTTAAAATTTATTCCAAATCATTCAATTGTTGTTTTACCCATAAAATTTTGTACAACAATTCCAAATAGAAAAATATTCAGCTTAGTGTGGATAGGCAACAAATTTTTTTTTTTAGAAGACTAAAAAATTAAATTTTTCATTGGAATTTTGACAAGTACCAGATGGCTTTTTCTTAAATTTTACAACAGCTAATCTGCCAGAATATCCTATTCATAAAAATTTTTGTTTTTTTAGGATACCAAATGCCAAAATTTGAAGATTAACTAGGTTTTTTAAAAATTTCGCTTTAAGCTGATAAATAATTTCTGTTGGGCAGCCTTGAAATCTAGCACACAAAACACACTAAAAAAATATAAAGTCTTGAGCAGTCAAGTACAAAAAAGAACCTATAAGACTCCTATAAATTTTCCATTACCTTCTTCCATTTGAGGTCAGATCGAACCTTGTTGAAAGTACTCATAGGTGTTGTAACCTTTTTGCAGCTTATCCCCAAATTTCTTAATTTTGTTTTGTAATTTTTTTTGATGAACAAATATCCTTCTTTTGTTTGTTTTTTAAAACCCCCAAAAGTTTTCTTCTCCCATCATTGACATTTCAAATTCTGCCTACATGGTCTCAAAAAAATTCTGACAAAACAATTTTTTAGTAGATCAAAGAAAATATCATCCAAAATTATTTGTAACAACCAAGTATATTATCAAATTTTTCAAAAAAAGTGTGTAAACTTTTCCTCTATGAAAACCTTTAGAGATGAAAAACTACTCAATCTTTTCATCCCAAGTTCTTGGAGCTTGTTTCAAACCATATAGGCTTTTTTTAAATTTAAAAACAATCTGTTTTGGGAAAGGATCTTCAAAAACCAAGTGGTTTTCCACAAAAACCCTTTTCTTTTAAAAAAACCATTTAAAATGCACTTTTTAAAATCCTTTGAAAAAACTTTAAAATCCTTATAAAAATGCATATGCAAGCTCAACCTATTTTTTTGAAAAACTTTAAAATCCTTTTTAAATTTATGCAAGCATCAACCCTTTTGCTTTAGTCTACAACGGGGCATATGTTTCATCAAAATCTATTCCTTTTCTTGTGAATAACCTTTTGTACTAATCTTCTTTTTTCTTATAATTTTGTGCTTCATCTAAATTTATTTTTAAAACCCCTTTAGTTCCAATTATAACTTTCCTCTTGGCAGGAACTAAATTCCAACTTTTTTTCTTTTAAATTGATTTAATTCTTTTTGCATAGAGTAATCCAATTATCATCATTTTAAAAATTTTTCCATTTATAGGTTAAATTTCGGTAACAACCAAAAAGATTTTCAAGATTTTGTAATTAGCTTTTTTTTTTAACCTAATTGAAATTACCTATTATTTGATCGAAAATTTTGCAGATTAAAACCTCCAAGCTTTAGAAGCCCCTTTTCAATCTTACACCCTTTTGAAATACCTTCTTATTTGCCTTAAATAGGTTTAGACACCAATCCTCGAGTGTTAAAAAACAGGTGCTTCGACTTTGGTTCTAACTAACTTCACTTTTGAAGGGAGTCCTTTTTTCCAACAAATAACATCCTTTAAAATCCTCAAAAAATTTAACATTTATTGATTGTTCAATAGTTTTTATGATTTATTGAAAACACGAAAAGACACATTTAAGATATCCTAAGAAAAAAGTTTTCAGATCTTTCATCAAAATTTCCAGGGTTTAGAGGATTTTTTTTCAAAGCTTTAGATCCAAAATATGAAAATTTTTAAAATTAGGTTTCTTACCTCGAAATATTCATAAGCAGTCTTTTTACATAGGTCGAATGAAAATCTATTGTGATATAGCAAACTGTAGAAAAAAGGGTTCTGCCAAAAATCTTAGTAATTCCACTTTCATTTAACATAGACCCATATCCTTTTAAAGTTCTATTCTTGCGTTTCCCCTACTCCCTTTTTTTTGAGGGGTGATGGAGTGAGAAATTATGAGATTACCATATTCTTCACCCAAAAAATTTTAAAAAACTTTCATTTTGAAATTCTGTTCCATGATTAGTTTGAAGACTAATGTGGAAAATCCCTTTTCTTTTTTTATTTTTTTTTGCAAATTTTTGAAAAGAACAAAGGTATTCTTTTGTGTGTAAGAATTAAAACCCAAATGTTTTGAAAAATCATAACAATAACAAGTCCTATTTGCTTCCACCTAGCTTTAAAACTCAGTAGGCCAAAAAGATCAAGATGCAATAATTTAAGTGGTTTTTTTTTGAAAAATTTCATTTTTACTCCCATGAAGACAAAACCATTTTATTTTTTAAGCAAGATCACATTTCAATCTTGTTTAATATTTATCTTAGGTAACCTTTGATAATTCCTTTTTAGATAATTTTTCTAAATGATTTTTAAAAATTAAATGTCATAGTCGTTTATGCCAAACAAAAATGATCATTAAAGAAATTAAAAACAGACATTTCGATTTCAGTTGGTTTTATTGGGGTAGATATTTTTTTTCCTAATTTCCTTCAAATAAACTTTCATCATTTTCATTAAAAACATAGCCTTTTTCTTTAAAAAAAATCTTCTATATCCTTTACACATAATGTAATACTAAAAGATTTTGTTTTAAAACCTTGCACAGATATACATTTTCATGAAAAAAAAATAGGCATACCCAAACGTTCCAGTGGCAAAATTTTTTTACCCCTACATCATCTCCAAACTTACATACCCTTTTTCTTCCCAAAATTATGCTATTGAAAAAGAAGCATCCCAGTCTTGTCTGAACACCACATCCAATACCATGTTCCCCTATTTTAGCTTCTGTTCCGTATAAATAAAAAGAATTAAGCCCCTTTTTGGAACCCAAGCAAGTTTGGGGGCCCCTTTAAAATAAATCATTTGATTTCTTCGATTTACTTTTGATATTGAGCTTATTTCTCTTTAATAGCAAAATTTTTCAAAAAGACCAAATTTATTACAAAAAAAAGCATAAGAATTTTCTTCCTATACCGTCTTTACCTGTTCTTAAATTCTAGTTTGTTAACTTCGTTAAAACTTCTGGGATTGCTTTTGTAGACCCATTGTGTGGATACTTCTTGTCAAAAAAACTTATGTAAAAGTCTTTGGTTTTCCCCTTTTAACATTAATTTTTATTCGAAAGTACTTTTTGCTTTTGGTTCATCCCTTAAGACTTGTTTGCCTTAACAAAGACTGATTTTGATTGATTTTGAACTCGAACCAGCTAATCCTAATCCATGTTTTTTTATTTTGGATCTTTGTGAAGAAATTAACATGGGCAATTTTTTGTCACTTTCATCAAAATTTTTAAAGGTTTTTTTTCAACGACTTGAAGATCATCAATTTTTACCTTTATGTCATGTTTCTACTTTTAATAGATGATTTTCTATTCTTTAATTTTTAATACCACATGCATGGATTCTTTTTTGTTTCAGGGTTAAATTTTCATCAAAAAAGTAAGTATTTGTTTGCTTTACGCTTCCCTTTTTATTCTTAAAGGGTTTTATTTCGTTTTCATACTTAGCTAATTGTGTATCAGCCCCTTTTTTTGTACCTTTAAACTTTCTCATTTCTACTGCATGTCGTATCATTACTCTTCATCAATTCGAGTGTCCCCAAACTAGCCATTAGACAAAAATTTGCCCTCCTCTTCTTCTTCTAATCTTCTGAATTTGTTTCGTGTCCTCTAAATACTCCTGTTTTCTGCATTTCAGGGCTTTTTTTTTTTAATTTTCCATTTTCTTTTATCAGTGTTGGACATCATATTTTTATGTGCCGGCCTTTTGCAAACTAACATTGAATCTCCCTTTTCTCTTTTTTCTTTTCTTTTCCTTATAAAACTTTTCCGCATTTTATTTATATTCAGTACTTTTCTTGAACACATTAAAAATTCTTACCCCTTTGCTTCTTTGGGACCCGTTGAGTTACGTGCTAGAAACTAATGTCCTCTTTTTTCTCATGTCGCTATCACCGTTTAGTCTCATTTTTCTTTATTTCCTTGAATTTAAAAGCAAATTCCCTTTTTTGTTGTCTTCTCCTTTTGATGGTTTTATGTGTGACTCATATGCCCTAAAATTTTTTCTCAATTGGGTGAGAGTTAGCTTGTTTAGGTCTTGTTCCTCTTTAAAAGTTTTTTTTTTGCATCCCCGATGGTGGAATTCCTCAACATTTTTCAAAGATTGGATCTGGAAGTTTCTTCCAATGGCAAGCTCATTTTTAAAAGTGTAAAACCCTGTTAAAAGCTTTTGACTTTTCATTGCCTAAATAAATAATTCTATGTTGAAATTAAAACATTTTCTTGGGTTTTCCCTTTATGGTTTGGTCCCTTTATAGTTGGTAGGAAAACCCAATTTTTCACTTGCCCCGATGATATCAAATAGAACTCTGATGGGCAATAGTAGTCAGTAATAAATTTTCGCTTTGTTTTTTTCTCGATAATTTTCTTCTCCAAATTTAAAAAGGCGAATTTCCCTTCAAGGGGATCACATTGTTCCAGTGAAAAAACCTGCCAGAATCATAATCATTGCTTTAATGTAAGTTTCCATGCATCTTCCGTATGAGAAATTTGAGCCATCAAAGTAAAGGGGCCGATTAAATTTCAACATTATTTTCAAAAACCCTTTTGGATCACTCAAAATAGATGAGTCCTGCTCTGATACCAATTTTTGGTCCCAATTAGATTAAACAAGAGGGGGGGGGAATGATTAATTACTTAAAATTTCACTTTTTTCAATCATTTAAAAATCTTGACAATAAAAACGTGAATAAAATAAGAAAAACAATAATGGCAGGAACAAAATGGTAAGAAGAAAAAGAAAGCTCAGAATTTTGAGGTTCCGCCGGCGTCCGTCCTCTCTTTCCCGCTCCACGCCGGGGTCCCAATTGTCTATACCATTGTGTTTTTACTATATCAAACAATTGAAAATGTACAAAATAAACCTCCAAAGGGGAAGTCTCACTGCTGAGTCTTTCTAGCTTCTTATAAGCTAATCACTCAAACTACATGATGAAACGACTATCAAAATTTCCCTTTTTCACGAAAGGAATTCATACAATGAGGGAAAATCAAATTTCCTTATACAATAGATCAATGTATAGTAAAAATTTTTTGCTTGAAAATGTATGGCCTTTTCTTTTCCCTGTTTTTTTTTTTACTCAAAAGAACGTTTTTTTTTCTCTTCTTTTTATTTGATTAAAAAAACCTTATATGAAAAGAACTAAGGTTACTTTCCGCGGGGCAATCTTGAATTTTTTTTTGAATTTTTTTAAATTTAAAAATAATTGAAATTTTTTGGAGAGGATCTGCTTCCCTGATATTCTTATGAGGATAAGCTTGGAAAATCAGTTTGATCGAATCTTCTTTGGTATATTTTAAATCAAAAAGTTTAAGATATCCATCACATTTGGGGAAACCCTTCTTCTGTAACAACCATATTCTTTTCTTTTCTTTGAAAATGCTGGATCTCCCAAAAATAGCATAAAAATCTAGATTTAAATCTTGAAAAACTTGTAAACTTTTTGATCTCACTTTTTATAAAAAAGAAATCTTTGAAAAAAACTTGTAAAAACTTTATGTAAATTAAAAAACCCATGATATAAAACCAACTTTAGTAAAACACATCAAGTATATTACCCAAATATGCTTTTACATGGAGCTGGCCTTGAAATTTATTAAAACTTCGTTTTAAAAATAAGCGAAAACGGAAAAAAAAATTGTGACAGACATGGAAGGGGTTGAAAGTGCTTCGAAACAAAACCTTCAACTGTTTTCCTATTGTAAAGGGTTTTGAAAGTGCTTCTAAAAGTTTTACGAGAATCGGATCACTACACAATTCTAAACACCTTTTTTCAGAACAAAATAATCGATATAACACTTTGAAAGGGTTTTGAACAAGCTTCTGTCTCCTTGCAATTTAGAAAAATTTTGAAAAATTTCGTACACCCCCTGAAACAACTTTGACAACTCAAACATACGTTACACATTATTTCTCTTTTGTTAACATCAAAAATAAATTAGAGAATTTAACAAATTTCCCACTTAATCCAACCGAAACATGATTCATTCCTTTACCAAAAATGCCCTTAGAAACCCAAGTATTTAGCTACCCTCCAACAACATAAGCTTAGGGGCATTTTGGTCATTTTACCCAATTGACTTTGAATTTAAAATTTTCTTTTCCAATTGTCTCCAAATAATTCGTAATTGTTTTTATTTACCTAATTAAGGTCCTTGAGCTCTATTTAGGGTCTCAGAAATTTCAGTTCTTATTTTGATAAAATCAATTTAAGGATTAAAAAGGTTGTTTTTTTTGTACAATTTATTTCCAATTTAGTAATTCCTTCTCAATTAAATTCAAAATTTTCATTTTTATTCTCATTAACCTCATTTATTATTTTTTGGATTTTTCAATAACAACCTACCACATGTCTATAACCTAAACATAGACATGTAAGGCTCTCAACTAATATAAATCCACGATTAATATAATAATGTCATACTTACTATTCTCATGTTACCTTTTTTATTATAATAATTAATTAGTCCACAAAACAAACTGAGTGAAATATCAAACATCTAATCACATACTATAATAACTTATCAATTATTACTTCTCTTGGGTGCACTAGTATCGATCCTGGATCCAAACTGTAGTAAACACCTTTGCATTTCTTTCCTTACTATAATTGGAAAAGATATCTTGCAAGAAAATGAGCCAAAGCTAAGCATGTAACCACCATAGGCATACTTATATAATAAGAAAAACATAATCATAGGTGACTTAATTCTAATGTAATGAAGAAATCAGAAAGGCAAACAACACAGTCTTGACATCTTGAGATCTAGAGTAACTCATGACTTCACAACAAGCAAAGGTTTAGGTGTGGATCCAACATTCCATGAGTCTTAAAGCACTGGTTATGTCATTCTAAGGTTACTACTAAATCGACTCTTGGTATAAAGGTCTACCTGTAAAACATCCCATGACTCAACTATAGCTCGTTTTAATACATCAACTAGTAAGCACCATAATTGCCCTAAGCAACAACCTATTAACAATGTTGGCATCTAATCTACCACATTCTTTTGATATGCAACGCCACTTAGGACATTAGCACATACCAGTCAATAGGTGCTTATTCAATCACTAGTAGCCCTAAATCTCTCAACCTCGACCAAGCATAAGTAGCAAGCAATTAAGGTTTTGATATTCTTATTCTCTATTGGAGTTTCTATCCTAACAAGCACCATAACAACAAACATGGTGGTCATATACCTAGAACGGGCTTTTCCACTAACACTCGAGTCCAATCAACCTTAAGTCTTGATATGAAATACAATTATAAATAGTTTAGCATTTTATGCAAATTTATCTTAAAGTCCTTTTATGATTTCTAGAGCTTAATTAAGTTTTCTAACTGTTTCAACTCTTTCTTCACTACCTAATACTAACTAAGTTTCTTATAAATCCCCTTGGCTTCAACACTCTTCATGAGAATTGAAAAAGTCTTTACTCAATCTAATAAAGTAGTTAGTTATGACCTCTTATTGAAAAATTAAAATCTATGAGTTTCTATTTGACAAAAGCCTTAGACCTTTTATAAATATTTTAGATCATTTATAAAATTTAGGTTTTGTAGACTTTTTTCTAGCCTTAAATCTTACCAAAGTTTTTGAGTCCAGACCTTTCTTTAAGAGGTGTAGAAATTGCAATTCAATTTCTACATTAACTTTAAAATTGTACCCTAAGACCAAGAACATTATTTCAAAATGCATTCCAATTCTCTCTGACAATCCAAACATACAACTTTTATCTAATAGTACATTCATTGTCCGTTTTGAAACATACTTCTACATTAGATTCCTTATTCAATATATAAGGAAAAGAAAACTCTCTTGATTCTTATAATCACTTCTCTTACATTTAAATTTACTTCTTACCACGATAGTCAACTAAACTTGGCATAAGGACATACACACTATAAAATGTCTTGACACTTTCTAACACAAAAATGATGGATGGAACCACACTTACCATTAATACAAATGATTCGTTTTATGTTCTTTTCCCTTTTTCTTTTCTTGTTAGAGAATTTCTTAGAATGGAGGTTTGTTCCTAATTGCAAATTTTACATTTTTGCAAGAAAAGAGAAGAAGGAAGGAAGGAAGGGGGATCAAACAATATCCAATCACCTTGATTTTCCTTAAACGTACGTGGAAGAGAAGGGAAAAGGAAGTTTATACCAATGTAACCACAATTGAAGGAAGAAAGAAGAAAAAGAAATACATTTGTTCACTTTAGGATTTAAAACTTGGAGTATAATTATGATAATATCCCTTTCACAAAATTAAATATTTAAGAGCTAAAATGTTATAAAGAGAAAAAAAAAATAGAATGCAGGTTAAGATATTTCATAAACTGAAATGCTAGTAAATAAATTAACTTAGGCAACTAACAAACTAAGAAACTAGAGTAAAGGGAAAGAAAAGAAATTTCAAATGTCTCTTTTTCCATGTAACAAATCCAAAAAACTAAACTAAATTAAGTAAGGAGACTTAACAAGTCTAGAGATATTATTATCATTATTATTTCCTTTCTAACTTTGCACTCATTCAACCGACCATGTGAGGGACTTAGTCAACTAGCCTTCAAGAAGTTTCATCTAGTTGACCAAGTGGAAATATTAGACGACTAGGTCTTTATTGATACTTGTGTTTGTATCATTTCTCCTCTTTTTAAGAAAATTTAACCTTAGATCTTTAATGAAGCAGCAATCTTTAAAAGCCAATTTGAATTCATAAAGTAACAACTCTTCATGTTCTCCATCAATTCTCCTTAACTTGAGAAAATTTTACTTCGATGAATCGATAATAATATTTGTTATCTAGCCTTTATAATGTCTTTGTTCTTTTCTTTTCCACTTAATCAAATTCACCACATCTTCTTCTAGATATTTCAGCTCCCTATGGTGAACATCTACAACATACCCACATAATCCATTAGTTAAATTAACTTTCTTTTTAATTTCTATAGAATTTTCATGAATTTGGAGAACAATTTGACTTAACAAGGTTTAATGATTTAATAGTAAAGCAAAAGTGGTATAATTTCACTATCATCTTCTTGAGAAACATTGATAAGATCATTTTAAAACTTCCTTACCTAATTCTTTAGGTGCCCTATTCTATGTGTTTTCATGTTTTTGACTCAATTTCAAGGAAATTGTGCTCTCAATTGTTTTGTTGGATATTATGTGGGACTTGGCTTAAATTTTTCATACATTCTTTTTAAAAACAAGCAATCTAAGGAAACATTAGAGCATTAAAGCAACTACCAATAGATTTAAGTTAGCAACTAATTCCTCCTAATATAATCATAACTTTCTCCCACACTATTTGTTCATATATTTTAGTGATATTGGATTTTGGAAAAGTAACAACACAAAAAGTGTATTTGTCAAAGGAAAGAACATTATAGTCACGTCTAAAAAGCACATGATAGTAGGCTTTAGAAAGAACACTACAAGTAGGCCTTAATAACTTTTTCTATGCAAGACAACATAAACAAAAACAATTAAATAAAGGAAATAATTAGATAACTTTGAGTTCAAAGCAAGCCATATGAAAATTTGCGGAAGACACAAGAATCAAGTAGAAAAATCATAATCTAAATGATAATTATATTAACATTGCTAAAGAAATCACCAAAAAATTATATATATATATAAGAAAGAGAGGGTAAACTTGTAAATGATATATATGTACCTTCACACCATAGAATTAGTTATGGCTTTTTCCAGGTTTTTTTGGATAGTTTTGTCAAATACTTGATAGAGTCACCCACCAAGATTATAATAAAGTCACACCATTAAGACAAAGAAGAAAAGCATCATACCTAATCTTAGAAAAAGTAATTTAATTAGTCAATGTCTATGTTTAATAGTAATTAGAAGTTTGTTTTTTTGTAAACTAAATTAAACCTAATAAATTAGGAGGTAAATTTTTAAGGAAACTAAAAGACTAGGAAATAAAATAATTTAGGCAACTAATAAACTAGAAAATTAAAATAAAGTGAAAAAATAAGGAAATTGTAGATGTCTCTTCTTCCCTATAACCACTCTTATAATGTAAACTAGAATAGGCAATGGAAATAGACAAGCTTGGAGATATTATTATCATTATTTATTTTTCTTAACATAGTGGTGATTCGATCATCCACATGAGGGACTCATTAACTGAGTTTTCAAGAAGTCTCATTTAGTTGACCATGTAAGGAAGCCAATATTTTAAGTCGTCTATTAATACTGGCTTGCATGAGATGATGTATGCTTTTAAAGATATTTTTTAAAATTCTATATAAAAGCTTCATCTTTCCATGCAATTTTTCTTTTGTGAAGTATGTAACGAACACAAAAAACATATAAATTTTTTTTACCCTTAACAATTATCCTTGATACTTGTTGACAAAAATCTTTTTATTTACATTATATTTGGAGGTTCTTCTAACTTCCATCCTTATTTAATTAAGAAACTTGTCTTATTCAAATTTCAAGAGTTTGTTTATTGAGAATAAATCTCAACCCTTTCATTTTTTTTACTCACATTACTTTTTACCATGACAAGTACATTATTTGCAACTTTACATTTGCATGTGCAGAAGGAAGAGGATTGTCATCGAGCTCACATTGTTATAGTGGGCAAGTTGAACTATATGCATGTGTATGTGTGTGTGTGTGTGTGTGAGAGAGAGAGAGAGAGAGAGAGGGAGAATGTGATTGTGTTGTGTGTGTTATCATACTATTATAGCATTATGTATATATTGTTATATATGTTTTCTTATATTGTAAGATAATATATCGCTAAATCATTAAGGTATCTACATGTAATACTTTAAATGTGATATTTGTAATCTTGTATGTATATATGTATGTATGTACGTATGTGTACATGTGTGTGTGTGCACATATGTATAATAATTTGTTGCACCACATTGCTCATATCTTAGAGTTTGCAATCAAAATCAACACCTTCTATTTGAAATACCTAAGCACAAATCTCTTAGCATCAACCTCTTCCTTAAATTTTAGGTCTTCACATTCTCTTCACCCTCTCTCTACCCTAAGATTGATGTTTCCCATCCCACTACAAACTAGCAAAATTACAAAAGGCTAGAATGACCTGGCCCTTTGATTCACTCATCACAGTCATTGCTTTAAAAAAAAAATTTTTTTAATCTACGACACCTAATCTAGATACTTCTCTATTTTCGTTACTACCCTTGAAAGTAGGAATCTTTAATTTTATATTTTTCAAACCCTTACTACTTTGCTACCACCTTTAATTTGCTCTTCCATCATCATCAAAATTATGACTACTAGATTCCACTCCTCTAACTACTACCACTTTACTTCCTCCAATCATTCTTCCTACATGCATCCAAACACTCCTCCCCTTTTTGGGTTAATTGTGCTAAAAAACCTTCCTCATAGATGTAGAAATTTTCTTCCCCAATTTTTTTTTTTACTTGTTTAAACACCTCCCCCACAATTTGTGAATTCAAGAAATTTGTATTTAGGGTTTTTATAAAAATTTAATAATAAATATGATTTTTTTAGGATTTTTGTATAATTGAATAATAAATTAAGGAAAGGATATAAAAAAAAAATCAAAAATAGATTTTACATGCGGGTTTTTAAAACCCTAAATTAGGGTTAAATTGAATCAATAATTGATATGACTCATATTTCATAAAAGAAACAAGAGTTTTAAAAATAAAATACAATGTTACCCCAAAAAATTTCTAAAAAATGTGGGTTCGCTACAATTAGGTTAAGGATTATGAAAACTAAAAATAAAGAAAGAAATTCTCTTAATCATGGTTAAAAAAAATCAGGGTTTCAATTATATAAATTTTACGAGTTTGAAATTTTAAAATGAATTTTTTTCATATTCAAAATAGAAGAAAAATCATTTGGGTATAAACTTTTAAAAAAATTTATGAATTTAGATGATGATTCTACTATTACCGATTCTACTGATTCTTTTCCTTTTAAAATTTCAAGAAAAATCACAAATTTTGAAAACCATGCTCTCAATTTTCCCATTAATAACTCAATGTCCCATAAACCTTTTAAATTTGGAAAAATATGATGAACTAGTAACCAATAAATCACTTAGCCTTTTTATAGGCTTGAGAAACAAAACCCAAAACTAATAACATAAAAAGGAAAACTCTCAAAAAATGAGATGACCATAAATAAAAAAACTAAATAAATCAAAATTAAATAAATGAAATGATAAAAACAAAACTTAAAACAAAAAAAAAGGCAACTAAAGAAATACCTCTCATAAAACCACTGAAGGCTGATTAAAATTAGACTCAATTAATTGCCCTTAGGACAACAAATGAGTCCACACCACTTTCATTCCTCTTTTGACCATCCTTTTAGGAGGTTTCAAAAATAGGCTTCTATCCCATATTGCCCTCGGCACTTTTAATATTTCAAAAAACCCCTTTCTAAACTTTATTAAGACATAAAACCACATACATCTTCACAAAAATTTGTTAAGACCCTAGAGGTATAAAGGCTTAGTATTTATCTCAAGCTCAAGGAAATTTTTTATGTCCCCTTTCGGAAAATGCCCTATACCCAATATCCCTTTAAATTTTTTCTCTAGGTTGATTAATTAAAAGGGGGACCATGTGCCAAATGTTGCTAGAGAAGTTCTCTCCAAAAAATAATTAGTAGATATCGAAAGCATTGGGTGAATCTAGTAACCACAGGAAGACCTGATGGACCACCTTAAGTAAACTGGAAACCCTCCTTAGACATACATGATGTGTTGAATTTAAAAGAAATTGGTAAAAATGTGCATCAAGGGATGGCTACCAAGTATTTGATGCATTGAGAAAACCTCTCATGTTGTTCCTTCACTAAAGCCATAAATGTCTAAAGAACCAACAACCTAGTTGCAATTCAATAAGAGCAAGTAGATGAGCATGTCAAGCAAGCCCCCATCAATGAATACAACTCCCAAAGGGGAGCCTCAAAAATTTCAAAAAAACTAAAAAGCGGTGTGTCCCAAGAACTTTTCAAAGGCATCTTACTTCCCTTGCCCAATAGTCAAGTGAAAACCATTTTCAACAAATGGGTAAAATAACAAAATCATCACAAAAGCTGGAAAATCAAGTTTCTAAACTATTGATACAAAAAGCAAAGATCTTGATTAAATTGGTACCACAAAAATCAATTATTCACCCTACTAAACATAGCTGAAAACTAAAGAAAAGATTCATAAAAAAATGTAAAGGGCCCCTTAACATTGATGACCAACAATGTTTTCCCCCAACCTACAAAAGTAGCACATGAGCCCGCCCATAGTTTAAAAAAAAGGAACAAGTTTTAAGGGCCCTTGGTAAACCCTACTTAAAGAAAAAGTTGAGGAAAGTTATTCCCCAAACCCCTTTTTATTGTAAAAGAAGGGGATATTTTTCTTTTTAGTAATAAGGGGAAATTTTCAAAAATCATTTGCTTTCTCATTTCCAAAATCAAATGATACAATGTCCCTTTAAAAAAATTTTTACATCACAAATGCTTTGAAAACATGATGCAACGGGTTAATATTCAAAAACAAACATAATGCTTTTGGGATGCAAATTTGTATCTTCATAATTGTTTTTCTCACACAATTTTAAAAATAAAGTACATTAGTTAGATGAAGAACTTAATTTTTAACCTTTCTAAAATAAGGTGAGGGTTTCCCTTTTTATCTCTTACCTAAATATTTCCCCGGTTAATAAGTGTTGGATCTTTTGGTTTTTTTTCAAACTCGATTGTGTAGGCCCTAAAATGGAAAAACAAGAGGGGGGGAGGGGGGGGGGGGGGGGGGGTTGGAGGGGGTTTTAAAAATTCCCTTTTTTAATGAAAAAATGTATGTGAGGGACCCAAAAAGAAAAAAATTTGTGAAAATGACAATAAAGAAGACGATGATATATAGAGGTTCCTTTTATTGAGTACTCCTCTTTCAAAACCATGGTGCGGGGGATTTGCCCCTTTACCCAGTTGTTCCATAATCCAATAGCTAAAAAATGTTATAAACACTAAAAACCCTTGTTTTTGTCTTTTTAGCCTATCACTCAACAATCACCAACTAAAACACTTTTGAAACCTTATTTTCTAAGCAAAATTTTCCCAGGAAAGTGAAGAAAAATTGAAACACAAATTGAGAAAATATAAATTCTCTAATTTAAGCTCGAAAAAAAAAAGAATTTTAATTGTTTTTTTTCTATTTTGTGATTCATTTTTGCTTGTGTCCTCCTTTAAAACTTAAAAATCTTAAATTTTATAGTTTGCTTCTTTGCAATAGAAGCCTTCCAACATTCATAGTTTTTCTTCTAACGAGTCCTTTTTTGCATGGATAAGATTAATATCTTTGCATTTTTTAGAGTTTGAAAAAAATTTTTTTGAATGTAACTGATTTTGCTTGGGATTTTTATGTTTATCTTCATTTGCCCTCTTTAACAAACCCTTTTATGGATTAAACTTTAGTTTGAAAACCCAAGATCTTCTTTATGTGGATAATCTTTGGGGATAACCATAAATTTTTTATTCTTATCTTTATCTTGTTCTTTATTGATTGGAAAATTTATGTTGAGATAAATTAATAAATGTCTTGATTGACCATCCCTTTTTTAAAAATAGTACTCTTCTATTATTTATTAAAAACTAATTTGTTTGCTCACGAAACAATCCGTAAGGAAAAAATTTCCCCCGAATTATTAATCCTCCTTAGGTGTTTGTACTCAAATATAAATTAATTAGTTGAATTAGAGGGTTTTAAAAAAATTGAAATAAAACAAATTTTTATTGAAGGGTAGATAATAATTGTATGGGGCTTCATTTTTAAAAAAATAAATTGTAGTATCAAACTATCTGTTTAAGTATTTATTAAAAAAATCTAATAAAATTGGTCTAGTCAACTATTAGTTTAAAATATCTGGGAAACTCTTCTAAATTAAGTGGGTTTTTAAAAAAAAAAGAATACTTTTATTCTACAAACTTAAAACATATTTTTTAGATATTCTACACACTTAAAAAAATTCATTAGATCTTATGACCCTTTTTTTTATCATTAAAACTTTTTTCGGGATAACTTAATAGAATGTCCCAATCATTTTTTGCTTTCATGTCAAACTTAAAAAACTTGTTAACACAATAATATGCTTCATGAAAACCAAATTCCCTTTTAAAAAGTTTAGCCATAATGAGAATTAGACACAGAGAACAATCGGAGAGAATAATTGCATGCGAGGAAAAGGATAACAAGCTTAGAATTACAAATTATATGAAACATATCACTAAATAAATTTAGGGAATGAAATAAGTTGGAAAATACCTACATATAGGTATATAAATAAATAAATAAAAATATAAATAAAAGCAATTGCAAGCCCTAATTTTAGTTTGTCCAATTTAAATTAAAAGAATAAATTTCTCGAAACATAAATCATGAACAATATTGAGTTAAATAACATAATTAATGTAAATTATAGATTTAGGATTTTCAAATGAAAAATTTAAGTAAATATTTATGCTTGAAATAGTCAGATTAGTTTAGACGTAAAGTTTTGTAATAAAGTATTAAAATTATAAAATCTATAAATAATGTCGCGTACATGAAAATATACCGGAATTCTTAAACCTTAGAACATAATATTTAATATATATATATATATATATATATATATTAAATCTAGAAGGCTCACAGCCATTGGAAGGAAAAAAGAAGAAGATAAAGCCTAGAAATGAATGCAACTCAACTAGACCAATTTTAAGCAAAATGGATTTATTTTTTGGAATTTAGATATAAATTTCCAAATTGTATCAAAATTTGTATTAGCTTAGAAAATTTTTAGAATAGTTAAAAATATATTAAATAGAAGTATTTTGAGCATGAATACATGTAATAGTGTATTTTTCCTTGTATTTTAGGAGAAACCAATTCGTCCAAAGTCGTTATATAAATATATAAATATATATATATATATATATATATGTATTTAGCTTAGAAAATTTTTAGAATAGTTAAAAATATATTAAATAGAAGTATTTTGAGCATGAATACATGTAATAGTGTATTTTTCCTTGTATTTTAGGAGAAACCAATTCGTCCAAAGTCGTTATATAAATATATATATATATATATATACATTTGTAGAGGACGATACTGTAAGAGATGGAGAGGGATCAGCGTCCAACATGAAGCTTCAACGAGAAGGAATGGCGATCTGATCATGACATCCAGCAAGAGGAGAAAGGCATCCAACAGCAAGGAAATGAAAGACGCCTGGGAAGAAAAAAAAAGGAGGGGGTGGGGTGACGAGGCCAAGAAGAAGAGGAGAGGGGCCGGACGTGGAAGTTGAAGCTGATTTGGTGTATCGGATTTTGCTGCTGTGAGAATGTACATATATATATGCGTTGTGTGCTGAGTCTTTCTTTTATTTGTGTGTGTATAAAGTGAAATGGATGACTGAGGAAATTGGAGTTGGAAATCCTTGTGCAAGGCTTGATGTGGGAAGTCACATATACACATACGTAAATGTAGGTGCTGGCTTCCTTCTTTTCATTTGTGTATGCATGTGCCGTGAAATTGATGAAAGGAGAAGCTAGGGGCTGGAATTCCATGGTGTTGACCGGTGTGAGAAGATATATATATATATATATATATATATATATATGTTTATATATGTGTTATTGATGGACGTGGAGGCTAGCATGGAAAATATATATATATATTATATATATGTTAATATGTGTGTTATATCTAGACGGAGTGTATGTGCTGGTTTCTTTCCTTTAATTGTGTGTGTGGGATGTGAGAAGGGCTTTACAGTGGAATGTTGGGGGCTGAGAACCTTATGCAGGGCCTGACGATGGGAAATTGTATATATATATATGTATACAAGTGGACCGTGGGAAGGAAGGAGCTGGCGTTGGAGAGTGAATTATTGTTGGCAGCTGGTGTAGGTGTTGGCCTTGCAATTATTAATCCTTTGGATGCAATTGTTGGAAAATGCAATATTGTATGCACTTCGAGGGATGAGAGAAAAGCTCAACCTTTCGATGAAGAACTTCAGATGGCTGACTTTGTATTTTACTGGACATTCAATGTCGGAATTACAAAGTGTCTGATCAAATGATAGGAAAGTTTGTGGAATTGAAATTAAGTTCATATTCAATAGGATGAGAAGTCCTATTGGTGGAGATGTCAACAAAAGAGAGAAGAAAGAAGTTGATACAAAACTTTTAGCAATTGCTAATCATATGGTTTATCCTACAAGTAGTTCGTTGGAAGATATTAGAGACAAATTGATAAATGAAAGGTTCAAGGTTGCTTTGTGTAAAGAAGAGGTGAATTTAGACTTCTGAAAAGGAGAATGAGGGAAAAGAGAGAAGAAGGAATGGAATAGTGAAGCCGAGGAGGAAAAAAAAGGAATTTTATGAAGGAAGCAAGTGGTATGTATGTGAAATTAAATGGGATTACATGTTAGGATCACTCGACGACAGTTAGGACTAAGACGACCATAAACAAGTGAGTAGGAAACTTTTTGATATGCTACAATGTTGTGTTTAATGTTGATTTGCTCTGTGTTTGTGAACTCACTTGCTTGGTTGTGGTTATTATTATTTTCAAGGTATATAGTGGGGTTAAATGGGTTTGGAAAGGAAGTTTACAAAGAAATTGGTCGTTAGATAAGTTACAGATGAGTGCTGTCTTAATGATGTTGAGGACATAATGGGTTAAGGGTGTAGATCTCACTATCTTAACGATAGCACTTTGCACCATTTTGCCAGTGTTATTACTACAAGCCTAATATCGTGATTCAACATTCTTTCCTTCAAACTAAACTAAAATATATAAACCTAACTTTTCCTTCTATAGCTACTATATATGTATGCATAACTGGAATAAATTATATATATATATATATATATATGTATACATATAAGAATCTACTTCTGAATATGTATATATGCTTAGACAAAATTATTTTCCTATTATATTTATAGAATATATTTATGCATATAACTATACAAATCATAAGTGTAAATTTTATTTTGTAAACTTAATAATTATATTTTCTTGTCCCTCTTAAGCATGTGAGGGGAGGTGCATAGCAAATTTATCCTTTAGCTAAAAATATGTTTATAAATATTTGAACCAAATGGAACTTGGACATTCACATTTTATCTTTATTTATTTTATAGTAATTATTTTTACATTTTAGCAGGTACATTTTTGTCGGTTTTTATAAAAAGATGATCAAGTACAATAGCAATTGGTTTATGAATTGATCACAGTCCATTATGAACCAAATTGAACCTACAAAGACAAGAGGAAACGACCTTCATTTGATTTACATTTCACTTGAGAAAAACCGGCCATCTTCACTTTTCTTTCACATGGAGAATCGGTTCTTCAAGTGACTCATAGGACCGGTTTTTGACTATTTGACATTGTTGTAATTTCCTTATTTAGAGTAGGGTATAAATACTTGCTAATTAGGTTTTGTAAGAGACTTTTTGAACACACATTTCAGATTACAATTGCTGTGGAAAGCTAGCCCTTTCACACCGCTACTCTTATCAAATTCTCCTATGATTTGTGGCGAGTTGGATTTTGATTATGTTGTGCGTAATATCAACAACATCAAAATCAAACCTAATTCCAACTAATGTGTAACATTTAGTAAGGAATTAGATCCTCTTATCTGTCTTTTGTTCATGCCAATTAGGTTCCATTTTCAATTTAGGGTTCACACCCCAATTGAATAGAATTTGGCTCTTTGTTGTATCATCCATGATATATATATATTATAAGTCAACAATTGTTCTTCTTCTCCCTTGCTTAACGTCAAGAATTAGGATTCATAAGGATTAGGGTTCATGCCATTTTAATTGTATATTGTGTAATTGAATCCTCAATTGCATTTGTGAATTTGTAATCGGTCTTGAGCACATCATAATTTGGTATCAGAGCACGGTTTTGAGAAGGGAATTAGTGATTTTCAATTTGGGGATTTAGGGTTCTTGTTTTTCATTTTTGCAATTGAGGTTTGGGAAGTGGAATTGAGTTCTTGTGTTGAATTGTTCCTTGATTCCATAGAAATTGTGAATTGAAATTCGAAGGAGATTGAATTAGGGTTCCTTTACCGTGGATGCATTAGAGGAATCATTGTAATTGGTTTTTCCAATAGAAGGTATTTGAATGGATTTGTGCCGTGTTGTTTCCTTGTGATTCCGGAAGTGGAAGTGTGAATTTTCAGAATTACATTGTTGATTGTTCATCTTGCCATAGAGAATTAGGAAATATTTTTGAATTTGAATTCAAGCATTATTTGTGGAGTTATTGTGTATTAATCACTTTAAAACACTTTGACTAAGTTGGGAATCTTTTGCTTGCCGTGTGGAGTTAGTGTTCAGCTTGCCGTGTGGAGTGAACCGTGAAGGTGAATTGTGTGTTGTGGCATGAATAGAAGTGAACTATGGGAGTTGTGTATGGCATGGTTGTGTATTGAAGTGTGTAAGTGTGTTGTAGTGATTGAACTATATAGGTGTGGTGTGAGGTTGTGTGTACATCGTGAGGTGTGTGTAGTTTTTTTAGGCGTATTGTTGTGCGTGGTGTATAATTGTGTTTGGTGTGAAGGCATGTAGTGAATTGGAGAACTTGGTGCCGTGAAGGTGTTATGTTATGAGTGTGTCGTGAGTTGGTGTTGAGTGATATATATAATTTTGTTTTTCAAAAATCATGTCAAATGATAGTGTGAATGGTGGGATTGGCAATGAGGCCAATAGTCAAGTTGGAGGAGGTCAAGGGCGTCGTGCTGCAGATGAAAAAACATTAGAGGAACAGTTGTAGGATCTTACCACTATTGTTGCTACATTAGCAACATAGGTAGATCAGATGACGATGGCACAACCTTTAAGCACCCTCACCTTGGGTAGCCCATCAGAATGTTCACAGGAAGGAGCTGTTGGAGGAAATAGGGGAAGGAGAATGGAAGGAGATTATCATGCTCTTAGGAGGAAAGGGATGATAATTTTGAGAATGAGCCTTACCTAAACCGGGAGTTTAGACTACTTTGGGGATTAGAATATGTGAAATTGCAGATGCCTTCATTTGATGGCAGAGGTTTTACAGATGATTATTTAGATTGGGAGGATAAGGTTGAGGGCTTATTTGAGTGCTACGAGATTGATGATCACACTCGGGTTCATCTTGCAGTTGTAGAATTTACAGGCTATAACTGCCTTATGGTGGAAAAATCTTGTGATTAGTAGACGAAGAGATGGTGAGGTTGATATACATACCTGACGGGAAATGGAACGGGTATTGAGAAAAAGGTTTATACTTGAGCATTATAAGTAGGAGCTGTTTATGCGTCTCCAAACACTGAGGTAGGGAGGCAAAACAGTTGATGAGTATGTATAGGAGTTTGTGATATTAATGATCAGATGTAGGTCTGTTGAACTTCCTGAACAAACCCTAGCATGATTTGTGTCAGGGTTAAAGTATGAAATTACCTACATCGTGGAGCTCCAGAGATATATAACACACTTGATGAGGCTATCCTGTTAGCCCTGAAAGTGGAGAGATAGAGGAGATCTAACCCTTTTCGAGCAGCGAGCAACAGGTATGGAACTTCTACTAAACCTCATGGGTTAGATGGTTAGCAGGGTGAACAAAAGGGAATAGGGGAAATGATAAGATTGTGGATAAGAATACAACTATTACTGATAGGGAGAGGGAAATTTCAAGAAAAGGAAAAGAGGTTGTTGGAGCTGATAGTAGACAAATAGTGCCAGGGACAACTAGTGGAAAGATGCGTCAAATAAAATGTTTCAAATGCATGGGTTTTGGACACATGGTTGCTCAGTGTCCTAACAAAAGGGTTATGACTGTTATAGAGGGAAACGGTGAGGATGGTCAAGAAGAAGTAGTTAAACCTATAGATTTGTCAATAGTACTATAGGAGTATTATGATGATCCAGATGTTGAGACACATGAAGATAAAGGAAATGATAAATATCTATTTATTAATGTATTGCGCATGGTCATGACTATATCTCCAGATGTAGGGGACGTATAGAGGGAAAACTTATTCCATACGCTTTGTTAGGTTCTAGGTAACTTGCGTGTTCTTTTCATTGATGGTGGTAGTTGCACTAATGTCATAGTTGCTGCATTAGTAAATAGATTGCAACTAGTCACTAGTCCACATCCACATTCTTATAAATTACATTGGCTAAATGAACAAGGTAGTTTGCATGTTACATAAAGGGCTAAGGTGCCTTTTAGCATAGGAGATAGATACCATGATGAAATTGTTTGTGATGTTCTTCCTATGTGTGCCTTTCATATACTACTAGGTAGGCTTTGGTTGTTTGACAGGAAAGTGGTACTTTATGGGTTTAAAAACCCTTTAAATTGGTTTTTTAAGAAGGAGGGGGGGGAGGGGTTTTGTCTTGCCCTTCCTATGTTTTTAAATTTTGGGAGGGTACAAAAATTTTCTAGGAAACAGATCTACAAAAATAATGGGCACTCAAGACTTCAGGGTTTGACAAGCACATGCAAACAAGGGTTTTTCAGTCCAAGAAAAGACCCATTAGATTTGGGGGAAAAAAAATTTTTCCAGGGGGGCCCCAAAGGAGATGGGGGGAAATTTAAAACCTCTAAAAAACCCCCCGGCATTAGGAACCTCTCAACTAAATGGAACCTAAAAAAATTCCCCTTTTAAATCTTTATTTATTTTATAGTAATTGTTTTTTTTTTTAAAATATTACATTTTTGTTGATTTTTAAACCCCCCCCCCCCGTCGACCCCCAATCCCAATTTTTTTTGAAGGGGACCCAGGTTTCCATTAAAAACCCCCCAAATTGAAACCCCCCCCCAAAAAAAAAGGGAACCCCCGCCCTTTTCCCAAAACTTTTCACTTGAAAAAACCCCCCCCCGGGGCCATTTTAAAAACCCCCCCCCGTGGAGAATCTGTTCTTCAAGTGACTAAATAAAAGACCCGGTTTTTGACATTTGGCATTGTTGTTAATTTTCCCTTTTTGTTTAGATTTTAGGGTATAAAAATTTACAAATTTAAAGGTTTTGTAAGGGATTTTTGAACAAAAATTTTAGATTACAAAAATTGGCCCCTGGAAAGCTAGCCCTTTCAAAAACCCCCAACCCCTTTTTTCAAGTTTTCCCCAGAAAATTTTTGGTGGAATTTGGATTTTGATTATGTTGTCGTAATATCAACAAAAAATCAAAATCAAAAACCCAATTCCCAAATAGTGTGTAACATCTTTGTAAAAAGGGAAATTGATCCTCTTATTTATATCTTGTTTTTTCGCCAATTTTGGGCCATTTTTTTAATTTAAAAAGGGTTTTACGCCCCCCAAATTTATTTTGAAATTGGCTCTTTGTCGGTCATCCTTGATATTAAATATATTACAAATCAAAAAAATTGTTTTTTCTTTTCCCCTCGTTTAAAAGTTAAGAATTAGGGGGTTTATAAGGGGTTAAAGGGGTTTTAAAAAGCCATTTTGATTGTATAAATGTGTAATTTTAATCTTTTTAAAAGCAAAATTTGTGAAAAAAAATTTTTTTCGGGCTTTAAAATATATATAAATTTAAACGAGGAAATTGAGGACTTTGGAAAAGGGGTATATATGGGGACTACCTTGTTTGACCTTGAATAAAGTGAAAAAAGGGGGCACTTTAGAGATGCATTACACAGGGGTGCAAAGAAAAAGGGGGTTGAAAAACAACCCCAATTTGGAAAATTTACCCAAAAAAAATATATTAATGTAAGGGGTGAGAATTAAAAAATCAAAACCCCGAGGGTTTTAAATTTAAAAAAAAGGTCGGAAAAAAATTGAGCTATATTACAAATATTATTGATTTGGTTCCCCCATTTTGACACTCATTTTAAAAAAAATTTTTTTAATTGTGATTTTGGTTTTGGGGGGTTGACTGATTCTAAAATTTTGGTTTGCGGAAAAACCCCCCCTTATTGTCGGGGTCTTTAAATTTTTTTTTTTTCCCCCATTTTATTCCTAATCCAATTTTATTATTTATTTACTAAAATAATTTTTGATTTAAGAAAAACCAATTTGGATTTATTTTGAAAAGATGATTTTTCTAAGTGATAAAACGATCTATTATTAATTCATGTTATTATCCCAACTAATTATTTAATTTTAAAATATTTATTTATTTTTTCTCATTATTTATTTTTATTTTATTATTTTATTATTTATTTATTATTTTTATATTAAACTAAACATATCTATTCTAAAAAAACTAATCAAAACCCTAACATTATTATTTTATTATTTCTATTTTCAAGATTATAAATTTTCTAATGAAATAAATATCTAAACAAAATAAATAAATAAATAAAATAAAGAATAAGAAAATAAAATAAAAATAAAAATAAAAAATTGGAAAAAACCGACTTACCTGGGTATGAGTTGTGGATCACGAGTCGGGTCGGGTTGAATCTAGGTTGAATTGGGTGGCGGTTGGAGGGTTTTCGACAGTGGCATTCTGACGGTTCTGTAGGTGTTTGATGGTAGCTTTCCAGCTTTTAGGGGGTGGGAAATCTAACCGTGGTGGTGGATTTCTTCAGAAATGCCTTCTGGTGGTGGTTCTTGGCTTGGTCGACGGTTGCAGTGTGGGGGGAACTCTGAGGAGCTTCGAAACATATGATTTTTCACTCTTTTCTCACTTTTAATCCGTGCTTTGGCTTCCCACGTCGATCTCTATTTATAGACATCATAAATCGACCTGGATAAGCTTGGATTTCCTCCGATTAGGACGAATTGCATCTCGGTTGAAAAACCCATCTCCGATTTGCTTTGATTTATGCAAATCTTTGATTTTGTTATGATTTTATGCTAATTGGATGATGTTTATCTCATTTTGGTTGAAGATTTAGTGGATTTGTGCAAAAAATCTCATAGAAATGGTCGGATTTCTTTTTTTTGGGCGGCCGGCAAACTGTTTCAGACGGAGGTTGAAGACAATCACGTGCCCAGCGCGTACGCTTCCTCCGTCCAATCAGGTAGTAACACGTGTCCTGGAAAATGAATTTTTTTTTTTGCAAAACACGGATTGCTTCCCCCGCATTTCGAACTCACGACCGTTTGGACTAGTTGGGCTAGCCCACTTCTTAGTTTTTTTATTTAACGCAAAATTGTATATATGTGATGCAATTTTTATTATTTTGAAATTCTAAAAATTTGTAAAAATTATTTAACTACTTTTATTATTATTTCTACCATTATTTTTCAAAATTAGGATATTTTTCCTATTTATTTTATTTTTTCTTTTATTTTTCCTAAATTGAAAAAAAAATAAAAAAATTTGTAAATTGAACATTATTAATGATTAGGGGCAAAAATAGGGTATTTACAACTGCCTCTCTTTGTAGTAAAGTTTGAAAAACTTAACTACAAAGACAAGAAAAAACGCCATTTTTGGCAGATAGACTAAATGGATAATGCCTTAGTTGGCTGGTTATCTGAACTCGATTCTAGTAGGAAAATGCTTCATGAGCTAATAATCCCACAAATGCTTTGTGATGATTAATACTGCTTGAGGAACGATCTTAAACAACCTGGAGTAAGATATCATCTAGAAAAGTTCTCTATGAGCTGACTAATCGACGATAGGAAACATCTCTGGGATTATTTAGGAGTGTGTTATTTGTGAGTAGACTAATTGATAACAAGGAAGCATCCTATAGGACTAGCGACCGTAAAGATTGTCTAAGGAAGCGCTCTATGAGCTGGCCACCTACTGATAGAGCCATTTTATACTCAATCTTTATAGTATAAATTGTGTTAAATTATTATTGATTTTATAGAAATCATAAGGAAATGGTACTTTAATTCTATCATCGTGATAAATCAGGTTAAATGGAGTCAAGGATGCTAATTCAAGTATTTTAGAGAAGTCATTCTACAACTTAGATCAAGACAAGAAATTACACCACCGGAGGAAGCACGGTTTGAGCACGGCCAAGGTTCAAAACCGTGTCACACACTGGAAAAGAAGGCGAAAATGAGGACTTTAAACAGAGAGAGACACGGCTTAAGGCACGGCCATGGTGGAACCCGTGGGATAAACCGTGCTTGAAGCCGTGGTGGAAGATAGATGTGCCAAGGAGAAGAAAGTGTGGAACATCAACCAGATGAAGACACGGCTTGAAATCTAGCCGTGGTTGTAAACCGTGCTACACACTGGACACGGATGAAGACTTGAAGATTATGCACAGACGAAGGCACGGCTTGAAACCTGGCCGTGTGTGTAACCGTAGTTCACACTGGGCGCGGTTGAAGACTTGAAGAATATGCACAGAGGATGGCACGGCTTAACCCACGGCCGTGTGTGGGGCGTGCCAGGCAGACGTATCTTCACTTCTCGAAATCTACTTGAAAAAGGAAAGATATTTTCGTATCTTGCTAGCAAAAGATCACATGCTATCCATCTAATAATATAAATAGAGCCAACCCTAGAGGGTTAGGACAACTTTTGAACTTTGGAATCTGGAATCACCTTGGAGACAAGAAGGAAACTAGGAGGCAGAGCAGGCAACACGGTTCATTATGTTTCTATCTTTTATTTTCGTTTTATTGATGAACATGTGTAGCTAAGCTACTTTTCTAGCCAAAGGGTCATAGATGTTTAATTCTCCACGAATTGTGAGGTCTAATTGACTTGTATTTATTCTATTCTTTGCTTTCGGGTATTCATATATCTTCTGATCGTTTTGTCATTATTATCTTTGTTGATTGGTATGAATAGAGCTCTTCTACTCAATTAGCAAGTTAATATATTGTCAACTAGCACGTCAAATCCGTAATTGTTTGATTGTTCTAGTCTTAGTGATGCAATAACATGTTTGGTTATAAAAGAGATGATCGAATTCATGTTATGGAGGTGTGTGATCATGTTTTAATAGGTTATCTTATAATCTACTGGCATGAATTGGTAGTCTCTCTAGATCTTAATGCTATTGATAGATTAAATCCTAAGCGCTTGTCTAAGGGTTGTTTAATTAATAAGAGAAATAATTCAAAGCGCTTGTCCGAGGTTATCGAGGAAGTAAGGAGAGATAGGTTGTTAGAGCTTGTTAATAACCATAACCAATTTATCTAGAACTAAGAATAGAGAACATTTGCATCGATGATCAATTCCTTGAATTAAACTATCTTGATTCCTTTGGCTAGGCTTTTTATCAATATACAACTTTCTTATCTTGTTTTAACTTTATTCGATTCACAAACCAAACCCCCCATTTTCCTTTTCCTTTTGTTCTCTTTGAATAGAAATATCTTTACCAATCCCTGTGGATTCGACCCTACTCACCACTATATGCAAATCATACAATTGTCTAGGAGTAGGTTTTATTTTTGTTGGATTCGACACCCATCACCTACCAACGAAGGAGTCTAGATAAACTAGCACTTTTGGAGAAGAAATGTTTTGGAGGAGTGCTCTCATGAGTTGACTTGTCAATATCAGGATTTGTCTTATAGGACTAACAACCTTAAAGGGGATAATCTAGAGAAGTGCTCCTATGAGTTGACTAATCGTTAGATTATCTTAGAAAAGTGCTCTTATGTGCTGATTAATCAGTTATCTTAGAAAAGTGCTCTTATGAGCTAACTAATCAATTATCTAGAAAAGTGCTCTTATGAGTCGACTAATTGATAATTAGGAAGTGTCTTGTTTAGACTTGTAACCCTGAAGAATAGGTGTCTCGGAAGGTGCCTTAAAGGGAACCTGAGAGGGGTCTAGGAAAATTTTTT
>JBBMOL010000901.1:0-59521 GCA_037954665.1 Laguncularia racemosa | reverse complement strand
GTTTTAAGCCTTTCTTTGTGATTCCTTCCAACCTACCACCGGCACAAGCCGGGGTTCACCCCGTTTTGCCCGGTCCTTTATCTCCATCAACTAAAAATTTTTTTTTTTTTAATGACAAACTCCGTACACTGGGAAGTAGCCCCGAAGCTTTTTAATAAAATTATTTAGTACAAGAAAAGTGGAAACCAGACCTGCCCCTTTTGACTTTAAAAATTTGCTGTCTGCTGCAAAGTTATAGGGAGTACTATTCCTTTAAAAGTTGCTAACTGAAAAAAAGAAAAATTTAAGAGGGTAGAGCTACTACCCATTAAGCAATCAAATATAACCAAAGCCTGCAACATTTTGACAGAAGCGAATGAAACACGGTAGGCAAAACAGTCACCAACATTTTAGTCGAAATCGCTAATGGGATGCTTTCCCAATCCAAATTTTTAAATTTTATCTGAAGAAAAATTTTTGAAACCCTTTCCGGGGAGCGAATCACATTCTGAAAAAGAAAAATATGATATTAAATAAATTTTAAAGGGTTAACTTTTAACTTTACCAAACGTTTTCATTTACAAAATTTTAAATATAAATTTAATAAAAAAACAAAAGACAAAAAAAATTGGAATATATACCCACTTATTAAAAAATTAAAAATAACAAAAATTTAAATTTAAATTTGTAATAACTGCATAATAATCCTATTTTTTGCATTTTGGGATCCTTTAAAAAAATTTTATTATCGAAATTTTCAAAGCACCATTCTAAGAAAACAACCTATCTTTTGTTGCTATTTTTCTTAGTAATCGCATACTCTACCCATGCAGCATTTTCTCTAACTCCTCAAAAAAGGGGCACCCCAAGAGTTTCCAGCAATAAAACCTACTCGAAGTAAAACTAGTTTCAAAGAGAAATACTCCATTTTTAGGGGTGAGGGTTGTCAAAAAAAACCTAACCCAAAATGATGGGCATTTTCATCTAACGTAGCAGAATCATTCTTTAAAAAAAAAAAAATCTAGTCCACACGTCAAAACAAACTTCACCTTGAATGAAAAAAAAATCGTCAAATTCGATTTTTACCCCAAAAAACTGACCTCACCTCTTATATACCTTTTTTTTTTCCATTTTGATCATGTTTTCCACTAAAATAACTCGCTAAATCATCTTCTCTTCATCATCAACAAGTATCCACCAATTTCAGTTTCAACATCAATATTTTTCCCCTAGCTCAATTCCGCTTTAAATTCTTTTTTGTTCTCAAGGCTTTTAATCCCAAATTCTTTTTTTTTTTCTTTTCATTGGGATTATTATCGCATTTCTCACGTTCCATCTCTTGGACAAAAACCTTTCAGCATGGAAGAGGTAGATTTTATGGCTTTTAAACAAATCGGGTCCACATATCCTCTGATAAAACCCTGAAAAACTCTTTTATTTTTAGGGGCACAAAAGCGGTCGTGGAAAAGCAAAGGGTTTTAAAGGAAAAATTTCTGGGATCAAATCCAGCCCTGGGGCGGAAAATTTGACGGGGTTTTATTTGGGGTTTGTGGGGGAGAAACATCCGAAATGTTTTACATGGATTTCCCACCTCATCAACCCGGAAAATTTCCCCCTTTAATTTTTTAAAAATCGAATACATCAATTTAAAGCAAAAAACTGTTCTACCAAATTATGTTTTTAGTATAGATTTATTTGTGACGGATTATATTAAAAATAAAAGTTTATTCTTGTGTACCTTTGCAGCAAATATTAGTGGGTTTTAATTTAAATTGAAAAAAGGTATAAATGGAATAAAAAAAAGGCTTTTAAAAAGTGAAACGCCACATAAACGTCTCATATAGACATATAAAAGATTGATAAGTGGGGAGTTTTTTATAAAAGTCTAATTTAATGACGTTGACCAGCAAGACAACGAACGTGCACCAGCGTGAGTTATCATTTGCCAATGCTGTATTTATTTGTAGTCCTATGCAAGTCTTTATTGTCTGAATTTTTTGAAAAGGGGAATTAAAATGTACTATGACACTGTCAATAGTTTTTCATTTTGATGAATACGATATGTCTACTTCAGTCCCCCTGGGGAAATTTTGGAAAAATGAATAATGCATGCATTTCAAGATTACGTCAGTTTGGAGAAAGGGAATGAGGAAAAAAAAAATAGAGGGAAAAAAAAGGGCTAGAAGAAAAAAATAAGGGATGCTATTTAAATTTTACATGTTCTGTTAATTTTACATATGAACTTTTAAATTGCTAAATCTCCATATTTAATCAATTTTTAACTTATCTAATTTTATTATTTGTATCATCCTATGGTAAGGAAAATATTTATTGGTCAAATAGCACATGCATAAAGTATATGAGATCAGAAAGTAAATTTGATAAGGAAAAATTTAATTGAGTAAAATATTTAATAATTTAATTTTTAAGTGTAAAATTAAAAAAAAAATTATTCGAAATTCAAACGGTGATTCTAACCTTATCTCAAAGAATAATATTGAAGAGCGATATGTGACACCATCCAATGAATTAACCTAAAAAACAAACCATGGAAAGATGACAAATAATTCTTTAAGGAGGGCATTTTGGGACCTAAACACCGGCTTTCTAGATAGATATTTGTTCGAGTGAAATAAAGTTTACTAAATATGATAATACTTGTATTAATGCACAGGTTATAACAAAAACTACCTTCGATATCATATTAGAAATTAGAACTTACCTTAAAAGTTAGCTTACCACGTAATAGAACAGCTCAAGTTACAAGATTATAAGCATCATACGAAAAGAAAATGTATGTCTACATATTCCCCTAGAAATGCATTCAAAATAATGAATAAATATTTGCTGTATCTAATTTTTTATCTTAATTGTATCTTCATCAATTACATGTATACATGTAGATAAAGAATTAATGTATAATTATATAAGTTTGTTCTATCAAGCCAAATGTGTGCACGTAATTTATAAGGATACACTCAAGATAGAAAGAGATAACAAATATTTATCCTAAAATAACCATAAAACTTCTATGTAAGCTTGATTTTTACAATATCTAAAATGGTGCCAGTTAGATTCTTGAACTTTACAAATTCACAAATTTGTCACTTATTGCGAACTAACTAAATAAATTTATAGCTCAACCAAAAATTTATAAGTGGGGTACTAATTTGACGACCATGGCGAACTCCATTATGTCATACCTTTCGTAGCTAGGTTGGTTTCTTGCATCCTTGTTGAGACTTGACGTCGAGGATAAGTTTTGAGGGTAAAAACGATACATTAAATGGCCGCGAAGTGTGGCTAGTACAAGAACATGGAAGTTGTAATAAACCCAAATTTGGTAAGAGTTCTCATGAAGTATAAACCATAACAACACAACATCGATATCATGGTGAACTTAGAAGGGGAACTTCAATGAAGGATGCCGA
Organism: Laguncularia racemosa; assembly: GCA_037954665.1. NCBI lineage: Eukaryota > Viridiplantae > Streptophyta > Magnoliopsida > Myrtales > Combretaceae > Laguncularia > Laguncularia racemosa. Next base: position 56,111 of record JBBMOL010000901.1, on the reverse strand, counting down.
AGCTGGTCAAGGGCAAACATAGGGTGCTTCTAGAAAGAGATATTATATCTCGGAAACATACTAAGAACAAACTAATGAGAATTAACAAAAGACAATAGTTAGAGGAAATCCTCTTAAAGCCATGATCGTTGAGATATGGTGAAAATATCAGACATGGTAATAGTTTGTAAATACACATATAAAAATATATAAATATATATTTATCTAATATACTTTAGCCCAAGGGTAAATAAATAAATACTGAAAAGTTATGGAGACAGTTTAGTCCTTTCTTGGCTAAGGTATATAAGTCACATTAACTTAAGGTTTCTCCATTTTTCCTCATTTGCACAACTATAATTAGAAACCTAAGAAAGTCTAATGACCTATAGGCAACCTAAAGGATCACAATGAAAATGATCCCTTTCTAATAGGTAAGAATTCTAATCACCAACGCATTTAGTTCTAATGATGAATTGTGAATCTAAGATTTATTAGTCATGTATTAATAGAAATCAAAACGAAGAATGAGATAGATCGAGTGTAAGATCAAGCACTTGGAAGATTCTGATCATAAACTTGAACCAAATAAGTGTACAAGACTCCAATTATGCAATAGAATTAGTAAATACTTTGATTAGGCTTAGAATCGTAAAAAATAAGCTTATGAACAAATTTAGAGAAAGGGAATAAGGGTTCATGATAAATAGTGTGTACATGGTTAGATACATGCTCGTGTAGAAACATGTGTATACAATAAGGTACACAGATGAAGGAGACACCATGTACTCAAGCATATCAAAATTACAAACGTCATGTACTTAAGCATATCAAAATTACAAAATCCACCGAAAGGTACACGACCAAATACATGATTGTGTACCTGAACATATTGAAATAGCATTTTTTTCATAGAAGGATACATGGCCACTAACACAACTATGCTCTAGCTCGTGTTCCTCTACACAGCCTCTTATATGACTATGTTGTCATGGAACACTTATACTTTAATTCTATTTTATATTTTCATGATTCTAAACTATGACAGATGCATGATAAGACCTTAAGGGAGAGAATTATACAATTAGAACATACCTAATTAATTAGTAAACCTAGATCGATTGTAAAATAGAACTAAATTTAGTCTTTTATATTTTACAAGTTTATATCCCTTTCCTAGCGATACAAGAGACTATAGTAAGAACACCCTTCTAAGTATGTGTTTACCTTGTTCTATTGCTTATGTTTGATAGTTGATATGCTTGATTTTGATTCCTATCAATAGTGTAGTTTGTTTAAATGAATTTAAATATTATATGAGAAAAGTGCTTATGTTGCTTATACGTGGCTTGGCCTAAGGGCCGCAGTGGCAAATTTCTAGGGAGCACCCCAATGATTGATATGTTGCGTTATCCCTAATGGAGCCGTATATCGAAATAATCTAAGATAAATTAGGGTTAAATAGGACCCATAGTAATAGTTCCCATTTAAGGTTATATATGTATCAAGGTTATGAATACCCTTATGTTGTATGTTGATTAATTGAAGATAAATAATTTGATGACTTGGTGTGTATAATTGTAGCATTTTTGCATGTTGACATTGTCAACTATGTAGCAAATGCATGGCTTAAGCTCATCCCTTTTTATTTTTTGATTGCAGACGAGAATGATGAACACATCAATTATAATGAGAATGGGAATTTAGTGGGACATTATGTGGATAAATATGGGAGAGAACACTATTATTATATTGATGAAGCATAGTACAAAAGTCATTGATGAATCTTTCATGGAATTTTAGGCTAATGATTTAAGGATATGGAAATAATCATTAGACCTTTTACTATGTTAATTATTATATGTTGATAGACATTATGCTAGATTTTTTTATTGAGGTTTCATGTAATTGAATTAAATACTGATGATTAGAATGACTCACTTGAGAGTCATTCATTTCTTTTATTGAAATAATATTATTATAAATGTAAAGTAGAGATGAACAAGTTTAAATTTGTATGGAAATTTAGAGCTTTAGCATATCACTATGCAGTAGTGACACGTGTCGCTATGCAGTCGATGAAATTTACAGCATTTATGCTAAAGGGATCAATTGCTAAAGGAGTTGTTTTATGATAAATATTTTCCCAACAGTATTAAAGACCGGAAGGAGGGAGAATACTATAACTACCAGCAGTGTAACCAAACTATAGAAACATATGAAGCTAAGTTAAACCACTTAATCAAATTCTTGCTAGAATTAATTGGAATTAATGATACAAATACCTCCAAAGCAAGAAGATTTGTGAGAGGCTTAGGGCCAAACCTCCACCATGAAGTAAGGGCCTTTCAGTTAACTACTTATGCAAAGGTAATTGATAAGGTGAAGTTTCTAGAGTGGAGCAGAAGGAGAACTATGGATCAATTGTACCGTAGGGTGGGGATCACTTTGGGAAGAGACCTACCTCTAGTGGGCCATATGCTGATAAGGGAAAGAGGCCTACAATGTATCAAGCTAGACTTGTGGTTTTTGCACCTAGACCTCTCCAGATCAAGCCAACAACTCTAGCACTACCTCTACCACCACAGGTAGGACTAAGGAGGGGATGTCCTAAGTGCTTGGGACCACATGAGATACAATAATGCAATTGGCCCGAAGGGGCATGTTTCTCCTATGATAAGACTAGACACCACAGCAAGAACTACATAGAAAAATCCATCCCTTAGACCTTTTGCTATACTTGTTAGTAAAGGGGGCATAGGTCATTTAAATGTGGTGCCTCCCATAACTAGACAATTGCACCTCAACAATTTCCAACATAGCCCAGTAAGACCTACACAATACCAATGGATAGACCTCAATACTCAAGACCAAGACAAGGGCACTCAATCAAGTATTTTCATTACAACAACAGCAACGGCAAGATGCTCCAAATCATGATACATTGCAAGTACACTACTTATTAACTCAAACACCACCTATGTGTTATTTGATATGAGTGCCACACATTTCTTTCATATCACCTATTTTCATGCATGTATGTGGATTGAAACTTATTTTGTTGAGTAATGCTATGGTTTTAAATACTCCTTTTAGAGTAGGAGGAAGATTAGATTAGATGTATAAGGATATAAAAATTATAATACAAGGAAAGAAAATGCCAACATAATTGTTTGTGCTAGAGATGACTGAATTTGATATGATCTTCAGGGTGAATTGGTTGTCTAAGTACTATATCACTATAGATTATCACAATCTAGTGGTTATTTTAATTTTCTTAATGAAGATCAAATTGTATTCAAGTTAAATACACAGAGGCCTGTAACTCTTCCTACATATGAGTTGTGGGATAAAGGTAGATTATTGGCATTGTCGGTAGAGATAAGACAAGCCATGAAATTAGAAGATGTATATGTTGTGAAAGAGTGTGTAGATGCTTTCTAGAAAATCTGTCAAGCTTACTACCAATCAGAATGACAGAGTTCTACATTGATTTGGTACTAGGAATGGCACCAATATCTAAAGCGCCTTACAAAATAGCACCCACTGAATTGTTTGAGCTGAAGACCACCTAACTTCAAGAGTTGCAAGACAATGGGTTTATCAGGCCAAGTGTCTCACCATGGGGTACTCCAATATTGTTTGTTAAGAAGAAGGATGGAATCATAAGGCTATGTATAGACTATAGGGAGCTAAACCGAGCCACAATAAAAAAATAAGTACTCCCTTCCCACACCCCCTATAGAATTGATGACTTATTTAACCAATTACAAAGATTATAGGTCTTCTCCAAAATTGACTTGAGATCCTGATATCAACAATTAAGGATCAAGGAAGAGGACATAAAAAAAAAAAAAAAAAAAACTACTTTTAGAACTTGATACAAGCATTACGAATTCCTAGTAATGCCTTTTGGATTAAAAAAGGCTCTAACTACTTTCATGGATTTGATAAACAAAGTGCTCAAGGACTTGCTAGATCAATTTGTAGTGGTATTCATAGATGATATTCTCATCTATTCCAAGAGTAAGGAAGAACATGAGGCACATCTGAGAACAGTAATAGAAAGACTATGGGAAGAGAAGTTATATGCCAAGTTCAACAAGTGTAAGTTCTAGCTAGAATAGCTATCCTTCTTAGGACATGTAGTAAACAAGGATGGCATTTTAGTAGATCCTAATAAGGTAAAAGTAGTTATTGACTACCAAAACCAAAAACTATGATTTTTTATTGTAGAGGTTAGAAGTTTTCTAGGACTAGCTGGCTATTATACATGCTTTGTGGAAGGATTTTCTTGGCTAGCAACTCCCTTAACACAATTAACAAAGAAGAAGGTCAAATTTATGTGGAATGGAGATTGTGAAAAGAGTTTTATAACACTGAAAGAGAAGTTAGTAACAACTTTAGTATTAGCCCTATCAAAGACAGGAGAAGAATTTGAAGTCTTTAGTGATGCCATAACTCAAGGCTTAGGATACGTGCTCAAGTAGAATAGGAGAGTCATTGCATATGCCTCTCGCCAATTGAAACCTTATGAAAGAAATTACCTTACATACGACCTAGAGTTAGCAATTATAATCTTAGTGCTGAAATTGTTGAGACATATTTTGTATAGTGAGAAGTACAAAATTTTCATAGACTATAAAAACTTGAAGTATTTATTCACACAGAAAGACCTAAACATGAGGCAGAAAAGGTGGCTAGAATTGATAAATGATTATGATGTGGAGATTCATTACCACCCTAAGAAAGCAAATGTTGTAGCAAATACTCTAAGTCAAAAGAAACAAATCAATATAGCAACTCTAGTTACATCTTAAAGACAAATATTGGAAGACATGATCAAATTAGAATTGGAGATGATGTCACAATAAGTAGGAAATAGGTTAGCTACACTTAGTACTCAACCACGTATAGTTGATAGAATTAAGACGGTGCAAATTGGAGATTTAGGAATCCAAAAGATCATAAGAAAAATAGAACAAGGTAAAGCCATAGAATTTTATGTAGATGCTAAAGGGGTAGTTTAATATGACATGAGATGGTGTGTTCCAAATGACCTGCAATTTAAGAAGGAGATTATGAAAGAAGCCCATTACTCAAGATATACAGTACATCTTAAAAACACCAAGATGTACAAGAATCTAAAGAATCATTATTGGTGGATAAATATAAAAATGGGAGATAGTGGAATTTGTATCCCAATGCTTAACATGTCAACAAATCAAAATTGAACATCAAAGACTAGCTAGTGAGTTACAATCAATCCTTACACCTGAATGGAAGTAAGAACATGTAACAATGGATTTCATGGCAACCCTCTCAAGTACTAAGGAGAAATATGATGCAATATAGGTAATTGTAGACAAATTAACCAAATCTACCCATTTCATACCAATTAAGGTGGACTACATATTAGAAAAGTTCACTCAATTGTACATTAAGAAGATTGTCATATTACATGGTGTACCGGCCACTATCACATTTGATAAGATACTCGGTTTGTGAGTAGGTTCTAAAAAAGTCTATATCAAGCTTTAGGTACTAAATTACAATTTAATACTGCATTTCATCCTCAAACAAATGGGTAATCTAAAAGAATAATCCAAATTATGGAATACTTATTGCAAGCTTGTGCTTTGGACCATGGGGATAATTGAAGTAATCATCTACCATTGGTGGAATTCACATATAACAATAGTTATCAAGCTATTATCCAAATGACTCCATATGAAGCAATGTATAGTAGGAAGTGCATATCTCCCTTACATGGGGATGAAGTGGAAGAAAGATAGATAATGAGGCCAAAGATAGTGTAAGAAGCAATAGACAAAGTTAGAGTGATAAGGCAGTGAATTCTATTAGCCCAAAGTCGCCATAAATATGTAGATAAGCGACGACACCCCTTGGAACTTCACGGCAAGGATAAGGTTTTGTTGAAAATATCTTTAACTAAAGGGGTAATTAGATTTAACATGAGAGGGAAGTTGAATCCAAGATATGTGGGTTCGTTCAAGATTCTAGAAAGAGTTGGTACTATTGCTTACAGGTTGACTCTACCACAAAACCTGGTTGGGGTACATAATGTGTTTCATGTATTTATGTTAAAAATATTTATACCAAACCCAAACCAAGTACTGGCCTTAGAATCCTTGAGGATACAACCAGATTTATCATCCATTAAAAGACCTGTAAGAATAGTTGACACTAAGGACCAAGTATTAAGAAAGAGAGTAATTCACTATGTCAAGGTGCAGTGAACGAATCAAACAAAATGGGAAGCAACGTGGGAATTAGAAGAAGAAATGAGATTAAGGCATCCAAAACTCTTTCCAATTCCAAGTAACTTTTGAGAACAAAAGTTTTAAAAAGGGGGAGAATGTGAATACACATATAAAAATATATAAATATATATTTATCTAATATACTTTAGCTTAAGGGTAAATAAATAAATACTTAAAAGTTGTGAGGGCAATTTGGTCTCTTCCTGGCTAAAGTATATAAGTCACACTAACTTAAGGTTTCTTCCTTTTCCTTAATTTGCGTAACTCTAATTAGAAACTTAAGAGAGACACTAAAGACATACAAGCGACCTAAAGAATCACTACGAAAGCAATCCCTTTCTAACAAGAATTTGAATCATCATTGCATTTAGTTCTAATGATAAATTATGAGTCTAAGATTTATTAATCATGTATTAATAAAAATTGGAATGAAGAACAAGACAAATCAAGTGTAAGATCGAGCACTTAGAAGATTCCAATCATAAACTCAAACCAAGTAAGTGTACAAGACTCCGGTTATGCATTAGAATTAGTAAATACTTTGATTAGTTATGCTTAGAATCATAAAGATTAGGCTTAACAAATTTGGAGAAGGGAACAAGGGTTCATGATGAACAATGTGTACATAGTCAAATACACGCCCGTATACTTACCCGTGTAGAAACATGAGTGTATGCAACAAGGTACATGGATAAAGGATATGCCCATATATTTAGGCATGTCAAAATTACAAAATCCACAAAAAAAAAACACATAGCTAGATATACAATCGTATACCCGGGCATACTGAAATGGCATTTTTCACATAAAGATATACGGCCATTAGCATGACCGTGCTCTAGCTCGTGTTCCTCTACACAGCCTCTCATACGATCGTGTTGTCTTGGAACACTTATATTTTAATTCTATTTTGTATTTTCATGATTTTAAATTATGATAGATGCATAATAAGATTTCTAGGAAGGGAATTATATAATTAGAACATACCTAATTAATTAGTAAACTTAGATCAATTGTAGAATAGAACTAAATTTAGTCTTTTGTAATTTACAAGTTTATATCCCTTTCCTAGTGATACAAGAGACTATAGTAGGAACACATTTCTATGTACGTGTTTACCTTGTTCCGTTGCTTGTGTTTGATAATGTAGTTTGTTTAAATGAATTTAAATATTATATAGAAAAAATGCATATGTAACTTGTGCTTAGCTTGGTCTAGAGGCCTATAGTAGCAAATTCCTAAGGGGCACCTTGATGATCGATATGTTGCGTTATCCTTAGTAAAGACATGCATTGAAATGATCTACGATAAATTAGGGTTAAACAGAGCCTGCAATGGCAATTTCCACTTAGAGTTATATGTGTGTGTGTGTGTGTGTGTGTGTAAATATTGTATATGTATCAGAGTTATGAGTACCCCTATATTGTCTATTGGTTAATTGAAGATAAATAATTTGATGACTTGATGTGTATGACTATTGCATTTGTGCATGTTGATATTGTCAATTGTGTAGCACATGCATGTCTATAAGGTACTTATATATTGGGCTTAGGTTCATCCCTTTTTGTTTTTCAATTGCAAGCGAGAATAATGAACGCATTGACTATAATGAGAATGGAAATTTAGTGGGACATTATGTGAACGAATATAGGAGAGAACACTATTATTATGTCGATAAAGAATAATATAAAAATCATTTATGAATCTCTCATGGAATTTTAGGTTATTGATTTAAGGATATGGAAATAATCATTAGACCTTATACTATGTTAATTATTATATGTTGATAGACATTATCTTGGATTTCTGGATTAAGGTTTCATATAATTGAATTAAATACTAATGACTGGAATGATTCACTTGGAAGTCATTTGTTTTTTTTTTATTAAAGTAATATTAGTACAAATGTAAAGTAAAGATGAATTGATTTAAATTTGTATGTAGATTTAAAGTCTTAGTGAGTCAATATATGCAATAGTGACACATAACAAGCTATTATGTCTCAAGTTCTTAGACATTACATAACTTTAGAAGACTCATCTCAAGCCACTATAAATACAAGATTTTGAATACAAAAGAAGGCATTTGCAAATAAGATCGTAACACAATGAAAAATACAAAGTTCAAACTTGAGCATAGAAGTGACTTTTAGCAATTAACTACCATTCTATTACACTACAACAACATTTGCTATATCAAGCAAAATGTTTTAACGTAGAAGAGTAACTTCTTGTCGCGTTAGGCTTTATATTGAAGGTTTAATGTGAAAATTTATTAAATTATCTTGACATTTCTATTAGAGCCAACAAGAAATTTTTTCTTTATCTAATAATAAAATTCTTTCATGACTCTTGAAAAGAAGAAATCATCTCGTCGCTTCTAAGCAGTCAAAACATCTCTCAATAGCTACTTTATTTCCTTTTCTGAAAAATGAAGTATTTCCTCTAAAGACTTTTCTCGAGAAACAAGATGCTATTAAATTTTAAACCAATTTGTATTTTTTTTTCATGAATTTATGCATCTGCATTCTACTTAGAATATTTCAAAACATATTCGATTAATATCACTATATAAAGATAAAGGGGTCCCTATTGGAAGGACGATGCACCAACTTGATACTTTTTTTCTCAAATAGGAAATATGAATGAGCTCAACAATCTAAAACTACTAGTATCACATTGTACTAAGAAGAACTGATCCATTTCGCGAGATCTTTTGAAGCAAGGAGATACTAACGTAATCAACAATAATAATATGCATTATATCGTACTACAATTTGTGTGTGCCTTTGTTGCATCGAAGGAAATTATTGGAGTGTGGGTGATGTTATAAGGTTCTAAAATTTGAATGCAAGTCAAATTTTAATGGTTTGAGTGAGTAAGGGCATGGTGCATCAATTCGAGCCTAAGGACTAGCCAATTGAGGTCACCAACTGAACAGACGATTAAGGGGGCAGGCTAGTCAATCAATAATGTCAAACCTACCTACTTTTGAGAAACAATAAATAGTTAGAAAACAAGTTGAAAAAGTTTCTCAAGAATTCAAAATAAATTAATAATAGTTTTTTTATTTTATCATCAAGAAGGTGTAAGAACAAATATATTTCTCCCTAATTTGATTTTCTTATATACCATTTTGGATATATTAACCCTAGTTTATTTTATAGCCTATATATATATATATATATACTTGTACTAGGATTTTACGCGTATAAGGGCGAGTACACCCTCAATTAATGTGGTATGGTGAATTTATTGCGTCACTCCCGTATTCTTTCACCCTAAATTCATCCTTAAGTTTTCCATGTAAATTTGTGTCTATTGTTTTCCTATTTCCTCAATTTCTTTTCTTTTATTGTTTGTCGTTTCCATTATAACAACCAATTCATCTAACTGTCACACCATCACATATTCTATGATATATTTTATCGTAAGACAAACCAAATATATATGATATATTTTCTTTTATTGGCTTTTTCTCTGGAAAGTAATGATAAGACAAACCAAATATTCTATGACATATTTTATTTTTTAAAAAAAATGCTATACGTATTGGGCTCTTTTTCCCTTTTTTTTTTCTTTTTTTTTTTCCCTCCAAGGAAGAACAATAATAATATTGAATAGAATTGTGAACGGGGGAAGGATTTGGTAGACAGATGAAATATTACAAATTCCTGCCATGGTTTGAATCTTAATTTTGAAGCTAGCCCATTAAATCAGAGTAATGGATGTTAGATTTGAAAGATGGATATTCGACTTGCTAGGGATGTTTTGTCTTTGATATCTTTTCGTTCCTAATGCAACATGGGCACATGGCACATATAAGGTACTATAGACCGACAGATGAGCATGCATCAACGGCTTTTTTTTTTTTTTTCATTTTGGGTAAAACGGCATAGACTAATTACAATAGTTATAATACAAACATAATAGAGGGATCATTTCTCCTCCTATATTTTCTATACAAACCAAAACCAAACATGTCATTCTTCAAAATGTTCAAAATCTCTCGTGGGGGACAACACAAAAACCAATTTTCTTCATTTTCCTGCTTTTGCATCTACTCCGCTAGCTAATCAGCAACAACATTTACTTGTCTGTGAAACACTTCAATCTTCATCTCCAAGCGGTGAAAGAGCTTTGCCCTGCAAGCTATATTAGCACACTATTATACTTCAAAACAACGTTTGATTTATTCTGTGGCAACACTGCAGCTGTTGCTTGATTGTCAATGTTCACTTCAACTTTCCTAAATCCCTTTTCTAGACAGTAAAGAGCCCCAATAAACTTCCCATAGCACAACACCTAATACATCCACCTTGCCGCTCTTTTTTTTTTTTTTTTCAAAACCGAAAAATCCACCGATCTTCATGATCTCTAACCAAACCCCTTATGGTGGCATTGCCATTTACTGAGATTATAGATCCATCCATATCTAACTTTATCCATCCCTCCTCCGGTGGGCATTATCTTAAACATTTTGTGTTTATTCCATAGATGCATTTTTGCTTTTTCAAATAAGCCTAGTATTCAAACCGAACGCTGTCCTTCTTATACCTTGATGTAAAGAATTATCAATAAATTCGTTCTCAAAGATGGCTCTATTTCGTGCTCTCCATAAACTCCATAGCATCAATCCAAACACGAATCAATGGTATTGTTAATGAAGATGGATGGAAGCCTCCCGAGACTCTATATATATATATATGGTATTTCAGAATATGCAGATTCTTTATTGGGCAAAGCAAAGATGAAAAAATCAATGAAGGATCTAGAAATATATTAGAAGGGAGCAAGCGATTATAAGGAAAAACATTAGGTAGAGTTAAAACTATGAAGTAACAAAGTGACACATATATTTCGTATTTTCTTTTTTGAAAGATTAAAAGGTAAAATATCAAAAAAATTCTAAAGTTAGGGCCAACCATCAAATCTAGCCCTCTCATTCACTACTAAAAGCATTCAATCTAAAATGAATAAGTTACATAAATCTCGTATATGTACATGTACAGATGATTAGTAAATAAAAAATCTGAATGTAGGTACATTCATAATAATGATTCATGAATTCTAATTGTTGACCTACATACCCTGTTTGTCGTACGTATATTAATAAATATAATGATTAATGATGATAATGATTTCGCATATGTATGATGATAATAGGATAGAAAAAAAATATAGTTCTTAAGAAATAAATTAAATAAGTAATAACTATTATTTTATTTAGTTACATTTAAAATGATATTAGTAATATATTAGGAATATATATAAAAATATTAATATTTATTTATATTTTTACGTATATCCATGCCTTAACAATTCGACTAGGGACGTATATATAAGTATTAAACATATTAGAGAGGATATAAGAATAGTTATTTTTTTATTTTATAAAAGAATTATAATTTTTTATCTAACAACAGTAAGAATTCTATAAAATAACTTATCATTCTTCCTTCGCATTATATAAAATATGAAGAATAAATATATATACATAAAAAAAAAAAAGATAAAACGTTCTTTTATTAGCATCCATAGAAAATCCAATGGGTCCCGAATCCTTTCCTTCCACTGCGGTCACTAATATCTATCCTTTGAATTTCGTTATCATCCTTCCCGTAGAATATTCCAAAACAAGGCTAATAATGTAAAACGTGGACCAAAGACAAACATGTTGATACCATAAATTCATCAATGTCCACTAATTTTATTGAAGCTTACTCCTATCTAAATTTAGACACATGAGCCAATTTCACAGCACAAAACGGACCAAGTCATTGTTGGATGAAACGACGGGGTAAACAACAAAAACCTACGTGTCCACTGAAGAAAGAGGAATGGATCACCGTCGGAGGAAATGTTTCCTAGAATGTACGTGTGACTAATCAATTTTTTCAAGGGCATATTAATCGTTAGGCTAAACAAAATACGGTAAAATGATTTCGTAGGGACCATCTGATAATCCTTCTACTTGATGCTGAATATTATATTTTCAACATTTAGTTACATGATAAATGTGCAACAAGATGGGCATAACTTCACAAACCCGGGTTACAAATTGGACGTAGGATGCTATCAGGAACGAAGCAAGGTGGTAAACGCACAGGATTGATCCCAGCCGACTCAATTGTGGCCGACCACTATTCCTTCCTGGTGAATTTTCGTTATGTATAAGGATTCAATCCTAATCTTCATTATATCTTTCTAGGTATTTGATCACTAATGAACTTTTATAAGGTATAGTGAATGGTAACTAGATAAGCTTAATTTATATCATATGTCTGTTAAAATCGGTACACAATAATAAAATAAAGTATAAAAAACGGAACAAAAAAAAAAAAGAGAAATCGAAATACGAGATTTTATCATGGTTCATCCTTAAACTAAAGCTACGTCCAACAGAAGATTTCATTATACTTAGCACATTACATCTTCCGTTGCAATTTTTAATTACAAGCAAAAAAAGAGAATATATAATAACAATTATTCATAAGCTCAAACCCAAACTACTAATGAAAAAATATAAGCTTAAATCCTAGAAGTCATATGATGTCCAGAGGGCGCTACTCCCTTAAGACCGTTGCCGAGGCGACTCCTCTGGACCCCCACCTATTCAACATGGAGCAGGAATCACATGCTTTCCTATCGTAGAAGAGTATGAGTCAGGCCTCAACAATATCATTTACTATGCTTGTAAAATAGAATTGAAATGAACGTACCCATATGCCACCTTAATTTGTTTGTGATTTATGGTTGACACTAGACCTATAAACCATACAAGATAGGTGGGTAGTAGGGTAGATATTTAGAGCAACATGTGGGTCAAATAATTGGAAGAAGTACATGTTGATTTAATTGGTAATTTCCATTTATATGGATAAGTGATTCATTGTTAGATAGATTTATAACCAATTCAGGTGGATATGTCCAACAAAGTTGTCATGTGGCTATATAGGGATAATAGATAGACTACTAATGGTTGATACTAATAAATAATTAAGTGATAATTTGCACGAGCACTATTTATGCAATGACGGATTGTCAAATATACCTTGGTACTACTTATACAATGAAAGAATTCTTTAATTACATGCAAAAAAAACATAATTTATATTTAAAAATAGTTTGGTTTGGCTTTTGTTTAGTTTAATTTACTCTTCTAAACGAAATTGCAAATGTTTGATTCTATATGAATGGAAAAAATTTCTAAATGGAATTATGGAATCAAACCCTTTTTATGGCTTTATTTAGTTTATAGCTTAATTCCATTCCAAATCTGCCCATAATTATAGTACCACTTATTAACACACACAATTTATCATAAAGTTCAATAAATTATTTGCTTTAGATAACAATGTTTAAGAATTCAATCAAAGCAAAATGCATTTTAGAAGTCAAAACTAATATTGCATTAGACTACCATGAATCAACTCATTATTTCAAGCTTATTTTACTTATTCTTGCTTATAAACTTGGGGTGACAAATCGTATACGCATATCCATAGTCAACTCCATCAATTAAAGATACTCACATTTCCTGTCAAATTCAATCAAATAATGGAGGAGATGAGTTATTTCAACTATTGTTTGTGCATAGCTGGGCTTGAGGGATTGAGATTACTAGTGATCTTGCGGTGACATCCTAATGATTATTATGTAACATTGTCCCTATGTGTAGTTGTGTAGTTGCATATCGAAATAATCTATGTAAATTTAAGTATTTCATATATATGTGTGTAATTGGGGTCATATATTACCCTAAGTCTTAGAACACCAAGACTATGTCGTATATGGGACTTAATATAAGATAATTAAATAGTTGATATGAACTGCATGTTATACATGTGTGTGTATGTGTGATGGGAATCAAACCTTTGGATCCAACAATGGGAAACCTACTTGAACAAATGGACCCAAACATTCACATTTTGTCTTTGTTCATTTCTTATAATAATTGTTTTTACATTTTAGCAGGTACTTTTTGCCGGTTTTACAAAAAGACGACCAAGCATAATAGCAATTGGTTTGTGAATGGATCACGGCCCATAATGAACCAAATTGAACTAAAGGAGAACCGGTCTTGTGTTTCATCCTTGTGACCGTAATTAGAGCTTGAAGTGACCGGCCATGTGTACTATTTTACTTAGGTTATTTTTCCTTAATTGTAGTAGGGTATAAATACTTGTTATGTAGGTTTTGTAAGGAACTTTTGAAACACAAATTTTTAGATATTGTTGCCGTAGAAAGCTTTCCCTTTCACACCCCTACTCTTATCAAATTCTCCTAGAATTTGTGGCGAGTGGATTTTGATTGTGTTATGTGTAATATCAACAACATCAAAATCAAACCTAATTCCAACTAGTGCGCAAAATCTGGTAAGGAATTAGCTCCTCTTATCTATCTCTTGTTCACGCAAATTAAGGTCCATTTTTTTTTAATTTAAGGTTCATGCCCCAATTGATTTGAACTTGGATCCTTGTTATGTCATCCTTGATATATATATATTACAAATCAACAATTGTTCCTCTTCTCTCTTGTTTAACGCCAAGAATTAAGGTTCATAAGAATTAGGAGTTCACACCATTTTGGATTGATTATTGTCAAGTGAATCTTCAATTGCATTGTGAACTTGTAATTGGTCTTAAGCACATCAATGTGTGTGTGTGTGTGATCTATTTGATATGCACATGTGATTGTGGTATATACATGCTGGACAATAGCTCACCCTTTCTAAGAATTCTTTTTCAACTGCAATTACCTATGATGGGCAAGATACTTATAATGATATTGGATCTAAGTTGTATTGTGACCTAGGTGACGACGTGGATTATGTCCACTTTGAGGACTAAATTTAGTGTATGGTACTCATCAATGGGTCCTCTCATGTCTTTTTAGATACATTTGGTGATCAGTTCTTAGTCATGGTGTTTAGTAAACTTACTTGGAGTTATTATATGATTTATTCAATTAGCTATGGAGTAATATAGACTCTAATTTATTGTAATCTATATGTCAAGGAGCCATGTTGAACTCTTAGGATTTATATATTTGTATTGAAGTTGTAGTGAGACTCTTTAAGCCACCTTTATTTTAATATGAGGAGTTGTGATTAATGTGTTGGAGATTTATTATGTAAATTTGTGGAGATACACGGGCTCAAGAGCCTTAGCGTGCCATTTGCTAATAATGACATATAGTAGGTTGTAACGTTCTAAAACTTAGAGCGTTACACATTACATGCAAAAGAAAAAAAATGTAATATAAATATGATTTAAATTGTTTAACTATTATAACATTACAAAATGTTTTCACTTATAAAATTTTCAAATATAAATTTAATAAATAAAATCAAAAGACAATAAAAAAGTGGAATATATATCCTACTTATTAAAAAATCTAATATACAAATCTTAATTAAATGGTGATAACCACTATAGTTAACCCATCATTAATCTTTTAATAAGTGGGATAAGTAATCGGTAATCTCATATCTAAATCTTTTTCTTTCTTTTTTTAATGTTGGATCCTTAATCTTATTTCTCGAAACGTTAGTGGAAACACCATTCATAGGTAAACAACCTATCTTTTGCCACTATTAGTCTTAGTAAGTCACGAACTCTACCCAAGTGAGCATTCTCTGAGTCTCCTCGATGATGGGTATTGAGAATAATGTTATTGATATCAATCGTGTATGTGGTAGGAAAGTGCATAGAACAGTACACAACCAAAGTACATAGTCGTGTATATGGTCGTGTATATGTGCACAGAAACGTACAGAAAGTACACGGCCAAAGTACACGGTCGTGTATATGTACACAGAAACATACAGAAAGTACACGGCCAAAGTACACGGTCATGTATCCCCTGCCAGAATATGCACAGAAATGTACATAAAGTATATGGCCAAAGTACACGGTCGTGTATCTCCTAACGGCTCTCCACGATTGTGATATCTGTAATCTTTGTAATTTAGGTAGATAGATATTTGGAGATATTCTTGTTATTGACTTAGCTAATGTGTAGGAGTAAGTTTAGGAAGGAATAGATAACATTCTCGTGTATATATATATATTCAACATATGGAAGAAAGAAGATCAAGAGAAAAAAAAGGGAAAAGATTTCCTCAAACCATGTTCCTATTGTTCTGTTTTTAATATGGTATTAGAGCCTTGAACACAATAATGGCAGGAGAAGAAAAGAAATCGTTGTCACCATACACATTGTATGCGAATGACAATCCTGGAAATATAATAACCCAGGTGCAATTGAAAGAAGACAATTATGATGAATGGTCTAAAGCTATTCGGACTGCTTTGAGAGCCAAGAAGAAATTTGGTTTTCTCGATGGAACTGTGACTCAGCCTGACGAAAACTCGGATGAGTTGGAAGATTGGTGGACTGTGAATTCCATGCTTGTATCATGGATAATGAATACAATCGAGCCAACGGTGCGATCCACATTGACACACATGGAAATTGCAAAGGACTTGTGGGAAGACATCAAAGATTGTTTCTCTGTGACAGATGGTGCACGAGTGCAACAGTTGAAGACGGAACTTGTAAATTGCAGACAACAAGGAATGTCACTCATGAGTTATTATGCCAAATTGAAACAATTGTGGGAAGAACTGGCAAATTACAATGTGATATCTACGTGCAAATGTGGGGGTTGCAAGTGCAATATCGGAACTGAAATAACTAAGAAACGAGAAGAAGAAAAACTTCATCAATTTCTAATGGGGTTAGACAATGCCTACAGCACAGTGAGGACAAATATCCTGAGCGCGACACCATTGCCCAGTGTAAGTAAGGCATATTCGTTAATGTGCCAAGAGGAAAGGGTTCGAAATATCTCCAAGGAAAAGGAGACTAAGAATGAGGCTGCCAGTTTTATGGTCCAAACCAATGAAGGAACCAAGGACAAAAGCGTTGTCTGCACACATTGCAATAGAGAAGGACATGACTCCGCGGGATGCTTTCAGCTTATAGGTTATCTCGCTTGGTGGGGTGATCGGCCTAAAGCAGTTGGTAGAGGTCGAGGAAGACAGTTGGGAGGCAGAGGTCGAGGCAAGATGACAGGAAGAGGACGGAGCGGTGCTCGAGTTAATGTTGCTCAAGTGATTGAGGAGCCAAACACAGAAACAAAGGAAGTTGCGACTCCTGGTACGTTGACGAATGAACAATGGGCAGCAGTTATGAGCATGCTGAACACTTACAAATCAGGGAGTAATAGTGAGAAGATGATTGGTAAGGAAAATACTGTTTGGATAATTAATTCTGGAGCTACGCAACATATGACAGGGAATTCAGAATGTTTATCTAGCTTAAGAAACATATTAGGCTGTCCAATTGGCTTGCCTAATTGAGAACAAGTGCTGGCGCTACAGGAAGGGTCTATTTGCTTAGGGAAGAACATTCAACTAAATAATGTTCTTCATGCTCCGGGATTGCATTGCAATTTGATTTCCGTGTCACAATTAGTTGATGAATCGGAATGTAATGTATTGTTCACTGATAAGCTTTGTTTGATACAGGACCGCACTTCGAGGATGGTGATTGGAGCGGGTGAACGTTGCAAGGGGCTATATTTTTTCAAGAAGGAGCCACCAGTTCATGCACTTCAGTCTCGGACGCTGACTTCTGATGAACTTTGGCATAGAAGAATAGGGCATCCGTCACCAAAGATTGTAGGCTTAATTAGTAAAAATAAGACTCAGTTAGATTCAAATAAGACTTGTGATGCTTGTTTCAAAGCAAAGCAAACCAGAAGTATGTTTTATTCTAGTGATAGTAGAGCTAGTGAATTGTTTGAACTTGTTCATTGTGATTTATGGGGACCTTATAGAATCTCTAGTTCATCTAATGCAAGTTACTTCCTCACAATTGTTGATGATTTTTCTAGATGTGTGTGGATATATTTGCTGATTGCTAAAACTGAAGTAGGATGCATCCTACAAAATTTTATTGCTATGGTTTGTAGGCAGTTTGATAAGAACGTTAAGATAGTGAGAAGCGATAATGGAAGTGAGTTCATTAGCTTGAAAGATTATTTCTTGAACAATGGGATAATACATCAAACTTCGTGTGTTGGAACACCACAACAGAATGGGTGAGTAGAAAGAAAGCATCGACATATACTTAACATAGCTCGAGCATTGCAATTTCAAGCTAATTTGCCAATTGAGTTTTGGGGGAATGTGTGTTGACAGCTAGATATTTGATCAATCGCACTCCTTCTCAGGTGTTAGGAGGAAAATCACCTTATGAAATTTTGTATGGTAAACGACCTGATTATCGTTACTTTCGTACATTTGGGTGTTTGTGCTATGCAAGGAGTTTGAATCGTGAAAAGGATAAGTTTGCTAGTCGAAGTCATAAATGTATTTTTGTGGGATATCCATTTGGACAGAAAGGTTGGAGATTGTATGATTTGGAAACACAACGCTACTTTGTGTCTCGGGATGTAGTTTTTCATGAAAATGAGTATCCATATGTAGATGCGTGTGTACAAATGAACAAGGATACTGCAGTGCGCTCTCAAATAAATGAGTGCGTTGACGAGGGAGAAACTAATTTGATTGGGACAGAAGAAAAGGAACTCATAGAACTTGCTGATGAAACACCTAAGCAGTTGAATGATGCTCAAAATGTTAGTGCTGAAGTCAGGGAGGGTGATATATCACCAGAGGTCAGATTGGAAAGTGTAGAACAAGGTTCGTCGGTCCTTAGTCGTAGCCTTCGGTCTAAGAAAGTTTCTACACGGTTGAAAGATTGTGTGACTTATGCTGCTCACAGTAATAGCCCCTCTGCAGGTTCAGCCAAACCAACATCATCCTCAGGTATGCCCTATGACTTAGCTCAATATATAAATTACACAAATTTCTCACCACGTCATCAAGGTTTCTTAGCAGCCATAACAGGCAGTGTGGAGCCAAAATTCTTCCATCAGGCAGTGAAGGATGCACGCTGGAGAGAAGCTATGCAAAAAGAAATTGATGCCCTTGAGCAGAATAGAACATGGACATTAGTTAACTTACCACCAAGGAAGAAAGCAATCAGTAGCAAGTGGGTATACAAGATTAAGTATAATTCTGATGGCACAATTGAGCGGTACAAAGCGCTTTTGGTTATTCTCAGAAATAATCAAGTTGAAGGGATAGATTACAATGAAACCTTTGCCCCAGTAGCAAAAATGGTTACAGTGAGTACATTTCTTTCTGTCGCAGTGGTTAAAGGTTGGGGACTGCATCAAATGGAAGTCCACAATTGCTTTCTTCATGGAGATTTGGAAGAAGAAGTTTATATGAAAATGCCTCCTGGATTTCATACTCGTCAACCCAGAAAAGTATGTCGTTTGAAGAATTCTCTTTATGGCTTATGACAAGCACCGCGATGTTGGTTTGCAAAATTGGCTGAAGCACTAAAATGGTATGGTTTTTGTCAATCTCGTTTAGATTATTCTTTGTTTACTTTGATACAAGATAAAGTGCACTTGGCTATCTTGGTGTACGTGGATGATATCATTATTGCTGGAAGTGAATCACACTTAATAGGTGAGTTAAAAGCATATTTGAATCGCTGTTTTCATATGAAGGATTTAGGTGCTTTGAAGTATTTTTTGGGTATTGAAGTGGCTAGAAATGACAAAGGCGTGTTTTTGTGTCAGCGAAAATATGCCTTAGACATCATTAATGAAGCTGGGTTACTAGGTGCTAAGCCCTCACAATCTCTAATGGAGCAAAATCACCACCTAGCACTTGCCAAAGGTGAATTGGTGTGTGATCCTGAACAATATCGAAGGCTGGTAGGATGCTTGATTTACTTAACTATCACTAGACCTGAGTTGTCGTATGGTGTTCATATTTTAGCTCAATTTATGCAACAACCAAGAAAAGAACACTGGGATGCAGCGTTGCGTATAGTTCGATATTTGAAAGGCAGTCCTGGACAAGGTATTCTTCTGAAAGCTGAGAGCAATCTTGAGTTGACAGCCTATTGTGATTCGGATTGGGGAGGTTATCCATTGACTCAAAGATCACTTACAGGGTATTTTGTTTTCCTTGGAAACTCTCCAATTTCATGGAAGACCAAGAAACAACGTATTGTTTCTCGTTCTTCAGTGGAAGTAGAATATCGATCTTTGGCAGCCACGGTTTGTGAATTAAAATGGCCTAAAGGATTGTTGTTGTGCTTAGGCGTGCATCATGGTCAATCTGCTACCGTGTTTTGTGATAGTCAAGCTACAATGCATATTGCTGCAAATCCTGTTTTTCACGAACGCACAAAACATATTGAGGTTGATTGTCATTTCGTACGTGATGAACTACAAGCTGGATTGATCAAAACCATTTATGTTCACAGCAATGAGCAGTTGGCAGACATTCTAACAAAGGCTTTAGGACGAGAGCAATTTCAGTTTCTTCTTTGCAAGATAGGCATTCGTAATCCTCACGCTCCACCTTGAGGGAGGGTATTGAGAATGATGTTATTGATATCAATCGTGTATGTGGTAGGAAAGTGCACAGAACAGAACACGACCAAAGTACACGGTCGTATATATGTGTACAGAAATGTACAGAAAGTACACGGTCGTGTATATGTGCATAGAAACGTACAAAAAGTACACAGCCAAAGTACACGGTCGTGTATCTCCTGACGGCTCTCCACGATTGTGATATCTGTAATCTTTGTAATTTAAGTAGATAGATATTTGGAGATATTTTTGTTATTGACTTAGCTAATGTGTAGGAGTAAGTTTAAGAAGGAATAGATAATATTCTCGTGTATATATATATATTCAATATATGAAATAAAGAAAATCAAGAGAAAAAAAAAAGGAAAAGATTTCCTCAAACCATGTTCCTATTGTTCTGTTTTTAATAAAGGGCATCCAAAGATGTCCGGAAGAAGTGAGAACCTACGCGAAGTCAACCCTAGGATAGCTAAAGATAAGTACTCACCATTAAGAGGGATCTTAGTTAGTCAAAATATACCTAACCCAAATTGTATGGAGCAGTTTCATTTAACTGTAGATTGCTCAAAAAAAAGTCCAGTCTACACGTGCAAAATCGAACTACATCCTCAAATGAAAAACAACTATGCAAATTCAATTATTAGCCGCCAAAATAACTTTACCCTCACGCCTCTTATATACCTTTTTTCTGCTATTATGACCTATATTTTGCACTATAAATAACACATTAAATTCATCCTGTCTTCATTACCAACATACATATCCACCAATTTCAGTTTCAACTTCAATATTTACCCATTGCTCAATCCGATCTGTCAAACTCTTATTTATTCTCCATGGCTCGTTTAATCACAATTTCTTTTGCTATTCTTGTCATTGGCATTATCGTCATTTCTCCCGCTCCATCTCTTGGTGCAAGAAGACTAATGAGCATGGAAGAGGTAGATCTCATGGTTTTCAAGGACAAATCGGGTCCACGCATGTCCATGCTGATCAGAAGCCCTGAAAAACGTCATTCTATTTTTGGGAACGACAAATGTGGTCGTGCAAGTGCAAGGATTAATGAAAGATTTCTGGGATCAAATCCAAGCCCTGCGATCGGAAATTAGACTATTTATTATTGGGTTCATGGGTAGAAATCCATGCAACGCTTTTGCAGGAATTTGTACTCATCTATACAGGTTTTCTTGTAATACATATAATCAGCACATAATAATGTAGTTCTAGACAAATTGTGTGTGTTTAGTGTAGATTTGTGATTTTATTTTTATTTTTTTGGGCCGAAGTAGATTTGTGATTGGATTATATTAAATGATATATGTTGTTATTCTTGTGTACCCATTTGCTACAAAAAATACTAGTGGGTTTCAGATTTAAATTGAAAAAGATATACATAAGAATAAAAAGAAAAAGCTTTATGAAAAATGAAACGTCACATGAAACAGTATAGTAGTGAATATAAACAAATAAATAATTGATACGTGGAAAGTTTCTGCAAAGTAATGTGATAAAACTTGTATACCGCATTCCACATGCTATGTTATTATATCTAATTTAATGACGTTGACCAGACCAGCAAGACAACGACGCACGTGCATTGGCGTGATGTTGTCATATATGCCAATGCTATTTATGTGTAGTGACTATGCATAGTCTTTATTGTCGTTGATTTCTTTAAAGTAATGAATATGCACCATGTAGTATTGTCAATTGTTTCTCATTCATGCATGAATACGGTATGTCTAGTTTTTTCCCCCTTCAGCTTCATACTGTTTGGAAAAGTGAATAATGCCTGCATTTTTCAAGATTACGTAAGTTTGGAGAAAGGGAATGAGGTACATAATAATAGAGAAAAAATAAGGGGTGTTAATTTTAGTGTAGTTTCAATTTTACATATAAAATTTAAATCTTTAGATTTCATATCTAATCGAAGTTCTACTTATTTGATTTTATCACCTATATCATTTTATGGGATGAAAACATCTATTGATCTAACAGTACATATATAAAGTATATGAGATAAAACAATAAATTTGACAAATAAAAATTCGATTGAGTAAGATACTTAGTAACTTCAATAAAACTAAAAAAATGCTTGAAATTCGAATAATAATTTTGACCTTATATGAAATAATAATATTAATGAGTGATATGAGATATAATTCAATAAATTAACCTAAAAAACTAATCATGGAAAGATGACATAAATAATTTTTTTTTATTTTGGGTAGAGCGTGCATTACGAACAAAAACCATACATTAGAGAAAATGTGCATAGCAGCACAAGTGCTGCAAAACTAACAGGCTACTTACCCATTTTCAAAAGTTCTACAAATCCTTGTATTTACAGAGGCACTAGTGTCCTGAAGAAGCAAAAATTTCATCTCCTGTGGAGAAATAAAAGCATGCCAGGTTTCCATCTGTCTCTCATGCATTTTTGTGGCGATAGCATTAGCAAGACAGTTGGCTTTGCGCGCCACAAAGACGATCCTGCAGTCATCAAACATGGAACAAGCACACCTACGAGCAAGAGAGAAATTAGCATAGGAATATCTGATATTTGCAAAAGCATTTGAGTTAATAATTTGTTTAGATTCATCCACAGTGACAGCGGAGCGAGGTCGTTATGCTAGATTATGTGTGCAGGTCAACTTGCATGAGCCTCTCATTCACACAATTAGTATTGACAACCAGAGTTATCGTATTCAGTACGAGGGACTTCGAGCTTATGTTATCTCTGTGGGAGGTTTGGCAATTCTACACATACACGTACCTTCAAATCTCCCAACAAGAATTGTTGCACATCCACCCCCCCACCCCCCTCTAAGGAGCGAGATACACATGCACAACATGCAACTTCCTCCGTTGCAACTCCAGAAACTACAAAACCACAGTCATGTTCAGAGAATATTCATCCACCTCAGCAACAAGACATAAATGCTGGTGTAGATAAGATCCCCTCATCCATAAATGACACGCAGGAAGAGTTCACACCATTACATGCTGTAAATGTGCAGAACTCACATGCAGATCCTGAAGGAAATGACTATGGTGATTGGATCTTGGTTTAGCCTAGACGTGCAAATTCAACACGTATTCCCAAATCACTACTAACGGGCCATTCAAAAGTAAAGGCGTCATCACAGACCCAACAACATGCTAAACATCCTGACAAAGTGTACCTACACTTGATCATTTAACAACCGTCAAAAATCCCACTGAGAACAATTATGAGACGGAGCAGCCATTGTATGTCCATACAGTCGAACCAATGACGGCTCCTCGCCATCTTTCAGCTCTGTATCTAGCAGAAAGTGCTGCAGAGGCAGATACTGTCGACGCTTTACCTTCTATGACACCGTGCAGTGATATGCCGAGCTCTTTAAAAGGAATCGCATCATCTACTTCCCTCTCAGTCTCTCAATCTTCACAAATTAGCAAAAAGAAACTCAATATCAACAAACTTGTCCGTCGAAGATTGACCAATGGATCAAAACATATCTCTCACCTTTCGGATCAGAATACTTGCACAGGACTCCGCCTACAGTGGATGAGTGATCAACTTCGACTCTTTTATGAACAGTTAAGGGGAATGCCTGAGGGCAGTAGATCATCTGCACCTGCTTAAAATAATCCAGGATTTCACCTACTCGATTCACCAAGTACCTCGGGTTCGCATTTTCTTGTCCGAAGCGAGTGGAGCCCTAGAGACATCATCGACAGGTCATCCAATCAGAACCCTCTTAGACTTCCACATTGTATTCACAACAACAATACCGGATCACAAATACAACCCCTCGAGTCTGATCAATAACTGGGCTCTAACATGCCTCGCCGTGATCCAACTAATTCTCCAACGGCTGGGGATGATAGATCCTGCTTTCATTATGCCAGTGGAGTACTAATGATGAAATAAGTTTTTCTTGCTAAACTCGTTAAATCTGATTTTACAAGATACATTAGACAATACTTCTGATTGATTGTAGGTGTTAAGGAAAGACCATACTTTTGTGAGTATTTAGGTAGACTTAGTTGGTCCCTTATCCTATAAAATGTGCCTTATATTTTGGTCCCATCTATATATATATATATTGCACCAGAAATGAAAGGCAACAGATCACCTTTTCTGTAGAAAACAGAGCCACAACACGCCTTCTTCTTCTATTCGAATTTCCTTTTTGTTTTCATCAAATGTTTCTGATGTTTTGATAACCAAAACTAACAAATAGTATCAGAGCAAGCTTCTTGACGGAACTGTGAGGTGCTCTGTGAGGTGAGGGTGTCCTTTTCTTCTAGTGTTTGTAAGGAGTGAAAATCAAATACAAGAGAGAGAGAAAATGACAACAATCAATTCTGATATAGAACCTCCAATTTTTGGAGAAAACTATCTTATATGGGCAATCAAAATGAAGCCGTGTTTGAAAACTCAAAGTCTATGGGATGCGGTGGAAAACGATGTTGATCCAATTGCGTTAAGGACGAATCCAACGTTGGCGCAAATGAAGAAACACGAGGAAGATTTAATGAGAAAACCAAAGGCCCTTATAACGCAGCGCGGAAAGCGAAACAAAACGAATCCGAATATGGATTGGTTTCACACAACAAAGAAACACTTTTTGATGCAAATCTGGTTGCGCACAACCGGAAAAGGGAGAAAATTCTCTCACGAAATGTATTTGATAATAAAACAAAACGTAACCCTAATATGTCTGACAAAAAAGTATTTATACTTCCCCATAAAATACCTAAAAGGGGAAAATCTAAGCGTACACGTGGAAATAAATAATAATATACGCATCAGGAATCTATCGCATACACGGCCGTGCCTCTAGCCGTGTATGTCACTGGGCATGTAACGAGCGCAGGACACGGCCGTGTCCCAAGCCGTGCCCGGAACCGTGTCAGAGTCTGTGACAGTCCTTCAAGCCGTGTCTCAAGCCATGCCCGGAACCGTGTCAGCCTCTGTGGGATACCCTGATCGGATACACGGTCGTTATACACGGCCGTGTATGGGAACCGTGTATGTCTCTGTGGAAATCCTGGTAGAATACACGGCCGTGCTTCTGCCAGTGTGTAGAGGCCGTGTATACTTCTGTGAGTTCCTTCCAAACACTACACGACCGTGGCACAAGCCGTGTGTCCGCCCAAGCGTGTGTCTCCATCATTCTCCCCACTAATGGAGAACTTGACCCCGAGTTCTCATCCGGATATAAAGGAGTATCATCGGGGTGAAAAGGTGATAGATTCGCAACATTAAAAGTACAGGAGATATTCATATCTTCCGGGAGTTGTACAACATATGCGTTGTCATTATCTTATGATGGAGACACACGCATGGGCGGACACACGGCTTGTGCCACGGCAGTGTAGTGTTTGGAAGGAACTCACAAAAGTATACACGACCTCTACACACGGGCAGAAGCACGGCCGTGTATTTTACCAGGATTTCCACGGTTCCCATACACGGTCGTGTATGCGATAGATTCCAGACGCGTATATTATTATTTATTTCCACGTGTACGCTTAGATTTTCCCCTTTTAGGTATTTTACGGGGAAGTATAAATACTCTTTTGTCAGACATATTAGGGTTACGTTTTGTTTTATTATCAAATACATTTCGTGAGAGAATTTTCTCCCTTTTCCTGGTTGTGCGCAACCAAATTTGCATCAAAGAGTGTTTCTTTGTTGTGTGAAACCAATCCATATTCGGATTCGTTTCGTTTCGCTTTCCACGCTGCGTCAGTTGGTATCAGAGCAAGGCTATTTCCTGTGGAGATGTCAACTCATCAAGGCGATGATAGCGGTCGTGTTCTTGACGGTGTTCAAGAGGCGAGGTTTCAAGGGAACCATCAATGGGTTCTAAAGGCAGAATTCGACGCAATGCATCAGAAGGTCGGGCGTATGAAACGGCGTCTTGATGAACTGATCGAGCGTTTCGATGCTCTGTGGTAGACCCCAATAGGGTTGGAGGCGCTGGCAGAAATCCACCACGTGCGATGGAGGAATTCGGGGGACGCGTGATCCGACCTATCGTTGAGAACAGGTGGGGGCGTGTGGAGAGTGAAGAGTCCAGCGAAGAAAGTAATGACATGTACGGGAGTAGGCCACGGCAAGGGCGTGGTGGTAGAGGTGGTGGTCATCGGATGGCTCATCAAGGAAACCACCCTAGAGAAGGTGATTATAGGAGGAACCGTGGAGGCTATGATCAAGGGGATGGGGGAGACTATCGTCTGAAGGTCGACATCCTATGGTTCAATGGCAGCCTCAACATCGAAGGCTTCCTTGATTGGCTCGCGGAAGTGGACCGGTTCTTCGATTACATGGAAATTCCCAAGGACCGTCGTGTAAGGTTGGTGGCATGCAGGTTGAAGAGTGGCGCCTCGGCATGGTGGGAGAGGCTACAAAGTAGGAGGCAGAGGGAAGGAAAACACCTGGTGAGATCATGGTATCGCATGAAGCAGTTGCTGCAACATGATTTCCTCCCGCCGGATTATGAGCAGATATTGTTCCAACAATATCAGCGGTGCCGCCAAGGACAACGTTCCGTGCATGAGTATACGGCAGAGTTCATGAGGTTGGCGGAGCGGAATGATTTGAGGGAGAGCGAAGGTCAGCAAGTTACAAGGTATGTAGAAGGACTGAAGCTCCAAATTAAAGACAAGATTGGGGTTACGATGGTGAGAACCCTTATAGAAGCAAAGAACTTGGCTCTTCGAGCTGAACTTGTGTTGCAGGAACAAGGGAGTAGATATGGAGGAGGACGGAAGGGATATGTAGGCAAAGCTGTGGGTGGTGGTAGTCAGCCAGTATTTGAGAAAAGTAGGACTACACCATATAAACCAACTGAGGACATGTCTAGGAGGGAAGAGAAAAGTGAGGGGAAGAAGCCGATGGAGCAGAAGGGAGCTTAAAGACAGAACAATCCCTATGCCAAACCTATATTGGGCAAATGTTTCCGATGCAACCAACCGGGTCATCGGTCAAACGAATGTTCATCAAGGAAGAGCGTCAACATCCTTGATAGGGAAGATGATGAGGAGATCTGCTGTGAGCCCGATGGAGAGGGAGAATATTATGAGGAAGAAGAAGAAACAGCGGAACCAATATATGTAATTCGGCACATGATGCTCACCCCGAAGCAAGAAGAGATCACGCAGAGACACCAGTTGTTTCATACACGGTGTACTATCATGGGAAAGTTGTTTGAGCTAATAGTAGACAGCGGCAGTTGTGAGAACATCATAGGAAGGGAGGTTGTGAAACAACTGCAGCTGCCCATCGAGAAGCACCTGAATC
This sequence comes from Laguncularia racemosa, assembly GCA_037954665.1. Classification (NCBI taxonomy): domain Eukaryota; kingdom Viridiplantae; phylum Streptophyta; class Magnoliopsida; order Myrtales; family Combretaceae; genus Laguncularia; species Laguncularia racemosa. The sequence goes on along the minus strand of JBBMOL010000901.1, from coordinate 28,076 downwards.
CATACACTATTAGCTGGATTAAGGCAGCCGAGAAAATTGAGGTCAAGGAGAGATGCAAGGTACCTTTCTCAATAGGGAAGTACCGCGATGAAGCATTTTGCGACATTATAAACAGGATGCTGCCAAACTTTTTTGGGAGCCATGGCAATTTGACGTAACCCAAACAGCGGGAAAGAGAATGTCTACGGTTTTTGGAAAGGAGGGTGTGAAGTCACCTTGTTGCCGTTAAAGAGGAAGGCGACAAAAGGGAAAAAAGGTTGAGAGTCACATTCTAACTGTCACCAATCTGTAAGAATGAGGGAAGACAAGGGGACGCGAGTGGTGCACGCCCCATCGTGAAAGGTGTGCCGAAGGAGGGGGGGAAACTTGAGAGAAGTGCTAGGGCATGAAGGATCTTCTTAAGGATTTTAAAGGAAGGGGTTCCTGACGACCTACCGAGGGGCTACCCCCCTAAGGACTTCAACACCAGATAGACCTGGTGCCCGAGCTAGTCCCCAAAACCCTCCCGCATTACAAATGAGTCCCAAGGAAGCCGGGATTCTAAGGAGAAGGTCCAAGAGCTTTTGGAAAAAGGGGTTCATGGGGATAGCTTAATCCATGTCGGTTTCAGTTTTTTTAAACCCCAAGAAAGATGAGAGCTGGGGGATGTGTTTAATAGCCGAGCTTCAAAAGATTCCCATAGGGTAAAATTCCCTATCCCCCGCATCGGGAAAATTTGGACCGTTTGAGGGGCGCTACTATCTTCTCCAAACAGACTTGCGGAGTGGATAACACCAAATTCGGATCCCCCGGGAGATGATTTGAAAGGGCGTTTTAAGACCAAGGGGGTTGTTTTATGGCTAGTGAGCCTTTTGGGGGTTAGTAACGCGCCGAGCACCTTCAAGAGGGTAATGAATTGGGTATTGAAACCTTTATGGTCGTTTCCTTGTAGGTTTTTGACGATATTCTAAATTTAGAAAATTCCAAAGAGGAACTTTTTGGAGCATCAAAGTGGTGTTATCTGCATAAAGGCGAACAAGCTGTTCCAATCTTAAAAATGCACATTTAGTCAAGGTGACTGTTTTCCTTATTTGTGGTTGTAGGAAGGATGGGGTGGATGATAAGAAGGTGAAGGCAATTAGAGAAGGGCCCAAAATTCCAAAAACTGTTACAAATTGAGGGGTTTCCGGGGCCTAGCTAGTTTCTACAAAATTTCATCAGGCATTTTAGTATTTTCTCCCCCCCTGACAAATCTTGAAGAAGGGAAAGTTCCAAGGGGGCGAAGAATCTGAATCGGCTTATGAACGGAAACAGAGATTGGTCGCTCCTAAAACTAGGCTACCGAACTTTGGAAATTGTTCGAGGTGGTTTGCGAGCTAGTGGGTTGGAGTTGGTGCAGTACTATCACAAGAGAGAAGACCCTCCCCCTTTTACGTAAAAAATTTGTGCAAGAAAGGAAGATTGGTCTACAATGATAAGGAGTTCTACGGGGGGTGAGGCCCTTTTAAAGTGGGGAGCACTTTGGTTGGGAAAGAATTCATTTTGTTTTCGATTGGGGGGGATCTTAAACACTTGAGGGTAACCCAAATTAGTAAGGATTTTAAAAACGCCAGATGGATTGAGTTCTTGCGGGGTTTTTCCTTTCATTGAGCACAGTCGAGTGGCAAAACAAGGCGCAGACGCCCTGAGTAAAGAGCAATGCCTACTTATTTTAATGCGGACTTTGTTGGGTTTGAGAACCAGGGAATTGTATAAAAAGGGAAGCGACTTAAGGACACTTGGTTTAAGTGTACCAACAGGGAACCGTGTGACGCTATCATCCATGAGGGGTATTTGATGAAAGGGAATCAACTGTGCTTCCTAAAACTTCCTTACGGAAAAGCTTAACCGAACTACAGGTGGGGGACTGGCGGACAAATGGGAGAGATAAGACCCTAGCCGCAGTAACTGAAAGATACTTTGGCTTCGGGTAAGAAGAGATGTGATAGATGTGGAAAGGGGCTACATTTGCCAAGTTCTGAGGGGGAACCCAAAAACGGGGCCCATAACCCTCTTCCCGACCACAAACCCCCTGGGAGGACCTTCGATGGATTTAATATGGGTTTTCCTCGTACCCAACGAGGTGGGGGACTCCGTGTTTTTTGAGTTGACAGGGGTTTCCAAGATGGCTCATTTCATTCCCTGCAAGAAACCCATCACGGTTATTTCGCGGTTGTTCTTCAAGGAAGTGGTGCGGTTCATGGAATCCCAAAAACCCTTTCTTTTGCAGGGAAGAAATTCCTTGTCATTTTTTTTGGGGACTCTTTGGGATCTGTTTTTATTCTTTTGAATTACAGCATACCGCTCTCCCAAACCGATGGTCAACCGAGGTAACTAATAGGCCCTCGGAAAAACCATCAGAAGCATCTGCTGCGAGAAGCCGGACAATGGGGGTCGCCGGCTCAGGCTGAATTCACTTTCAATGTTCCGTCCATCGAACTTTGGGAGATCACCATTCTCGGGGTATCCCAAGACCCCCAAACATGCCTGGACTTTCTCAAATTACCCAAGAATATGGAGGTGATGTTTGGGGGCTAAACATATGGCAGAACAACACCAAGCCCCTACTGAGGGAAATTTAAAAGAAAATAGAGGAGTCCAATGCACGAAAAAAAGGGAGCGATAAGTAAGACGAAAAGCTTTGCAGTAGGCGATCAGGTCCGGGGTTTTCCTCCGAAAGAGCGTTTTCCCCGTAGGGAAATATGGAAATTCAACCCCCAAAAATACGGACCCCCTGAAGTTGTACATAAGATAAATACAACGCATATGTTGTACAACTCCCGGAAGATATGAATATCTCCTGTATTTTAATTTTTCGGACTATCACCTTTTCACCCCGATGATACTCCTTTATATCCGGGTGAGAACTCGGGGGCGATTCTCCATTAGTGGGGGAAAAAAGATGGAGACACAGCATGGGGGACACACGGCTTTGGGGGCCCAAACCCGTGTAGTGGGTTTTGGGAAAGGGAAATCACAGAATATACCCGGCCCCTACATACGGGCAAAACACGGCCGTGTATTTTACCAGGATTTCCACAGAGACATACATGGGCCCATACACGGCCGTCATGCATAGATTCCAAAAGCGTATTTATTATTTTTTTCCAAATGACGTTAGATTTTCCCCTTTTAGGATTTTACGGGGAAGTAAAATACTTTTTTTTCAGACTATTGGGTTACGTTGTTTTATTATCAAATACTTTCGTGAAAATTTTTCCCTTTTCCCGGTTTGGGTGGAAAATTTGCATCAAAGAGTTTTTTTCTTTGTTGTGTGAAACCAATCCAATTCGGATTCTTTTTCGTTTCGCTTTCCCCCTCGTCACCTTCCCACTTGACCCGGGCCTTGTCGAATGCTTTTTTATATAAATAATAGCGTGTCAAACTCCAAAGTAATTTGGGAAAAGGTCAAGGTTTAAATTTAAAGGGGAAAAAAAGAGTAAAAATGGTTAACTTCTAACGTTAAAAGAGAGTTCAAAAAGTTGTGGATGAAGGGAGGGTAAAATATTAAAAAATAATCCTCAAAGTTTCTTGATAAATTTAACAAGATCAATTGCAAGGGGAGTTTTTTTAAAAATAAAAAGGGGGGGCGAAAAGATGTTGAAAGTTTCCCGTAAGGGTTTTAAATTTAAAATTTTTCTGCCTAAAAGTCTTGCATTCTAAAGCACTTGATAGGGCACACTTTTTAAAAATTTTCAAACTCAAGAAAAAAAAACGATTTGGGGTAGGAAGGTCCATTGGAAGAACCTTCCTGGCATTCCAATCAGAAGCAAAGAACGAGGATTAAAAGGAGGGAAGGGAAGTTGGAAACAATAAGGAAAGCAAAGGAAAAGGGTTGGGAACTTCAAAGAACCTAACAAACAGGGAAGTTTTCCCCTTGCATAACATGTTTGGAACAAATCATTTAGAGAAGGTTGTTGGTTTAAAAGAAAGAACCCATTAAAAGTAAATTTCAGAAAGAAAATGGTACGTAGAGAAAGCTTGCGATTAAGAAAATAAAAACAAAAAACCCCAATTCCACAACACCCCAAAATTTCAAACGAAAAGGGGAAACTGTGGAAGTTTGTTTGTTACTTCAAATTTCTAATCTAAAAGGGGAATCAATTTGGTTCATCGAAAAAAATGTGGGACCCACATGTCCAAGGCAACAAATTTTTTCAAACTTGGACAAACATTGAAGACCAAAGTAGATTAGGAAAGGGCAAGTTGGTGTGGGCCAAAGGAAAGGATCAATTTGTGACGCCTAAAAAAGGTGCAAAGTATCTCATAGTTCTTTTCATGCCCTCTTATCTCCAAATATCCTTAGTGTACATAAATGATGTAAAGGCTTTTCCCCATGTCACAAGAATAAAACTTGTTCCATTTATGATTCCAATTAATTATATTGGTTAGTGTACCATGGTAAATAGAAGTTTTGATGGGGATCAACTTGCACTAAGAGGACAAAACCAAAATCCCAAGACCATTGCAAGAATTGGGGGCCCAAAGATCCAAGCTAAAGCAGGGGGGATAACTGCCTTATAAGGGGTAGTCAGAACCTACAAGCTAAAGAATCAAAATTTCACGAAAGGGAAAACCTACACAAACAATCAAATTTATGTTTCCATGGAGGGATGCAAAATTGGGAAATCCCAAAATAGATATATTTTTTTTTAAACCCAAAAAAGGGGAAAAATTAATTCCATTTTTTTTTATTTGTTGTATTTGTTTATTTTACTTTAGTATAGTTTGTTAGTGTTTTGGGGCCGTAGAAGATAAGGTCGCATGCTATTTTAAGCAACTTAGTTTTTTATTTTTGGTTGTGTGACACCCCTTTTACACCGATAGGAGGACGGGAAAGAGGGTCATATTTTTTGAAATATTAAAAAACATCTTTTCTTTGAAAAGAAAAACCCCCTCTTGTTCTTTGCGAAAGAACCCTTGGATTTTCTTCAACCGAAATTGCTTAGGGAAAATTTCTTATAACTTAGGTTTCGATCAACATAGATAAGGGGGTAGTTCCGTTCTACTTATTCGAGACGTTTTTAGGATTTTATTTCAATTTCAATCACCGGGTTTTAGGTTTAAAATACCCAGGGTTTGTGCACTAAGCTTTTCCTTTTGGGGTTAAACAAAGCATTTTAAGATGTTAGACAATTGTTGTGATGAGTTCTACTTTGACATAGAAGATACGGGCATTTCCACTTTTTAGTCTAAGAAACATGTCCCAAAAGGATACACTAGAGACTTATTGGAAAATTTTTTTTACGAATATCTCTATAGAGCATTAAGTTCAAAAAAAGCACCGACTGTCCTTCCCTGCTTAGTCATCTGGGAAGCAAAGGACAAACTAAAATTGGCCATTTCAATGTTGTTCTCATAAAACAGAATCCTTGGCAAGAACAATATTTTTTACTCTTCATCAACGACTTTTCAAAGATGATCTTTCCAAGCAATAAAGATCATTGTTTTTCTATGTTCAAAAGTTTAAAAATAGGGGAAAAGCTCAAAGTGGATGAAATTTTAAGTGTTTATGGGTAGACAATACAAGAATACACTTTAAGGTCTTCACGATTTCGTGCGATGTGGGTGTAAGTTTCAACTAATGGTTTTTATTCTCCTCAAAAAAATAGTGGTCGAAGAGGAAAATTAACTATTATTTAAAGGCAAAATAGATGTTGAATAAGAAACTTCCTTTTAAAATTCTAAGCGAAAGCGATAAACATTTTTGTGTATCTGCAAAATTCATTGCCTACCAAAGCCTTAAAGGAAAAACCCCCATTGAAGCTTGGAAAAAAGTGAACCCCATAAAACCAAGCACTTGAAAAACATTCAATTCGTGTGTTACTTTCATGTCCCTGCAACGAAGAGAACAAAACTAGAACAAAAGGCCAACTTTAGGTTTTTTCTTAGCTACGTTTTTTAAGGGGAAAAAGGGAAATATGGGATTTATCTTCTGAAAAACCAATAAAATGGTTATTAGAAGAGACATTGTAATAGATGAGAGCAAAATTTTGGGAAATTTGGGGAAAAGCAAGTGCATAGCTTAATGATTTCTATAGTAGTTTTAAGTCCTTTTTTCCCCCACAGCAGAATGCTCTAATTCGTTAAATTTAGAGGATGAGAAGATAAAAGAGGTTTTAACCAAATCCTCACTAGATTCCCAATTCACAAAACTAAATCTCTGAACGCTACACTTTTGTAGTGATGGAACCCTAAACCTTCAAAGAAGTCATGCGTTTTCGATGAATGGAGAAAATGCTATGAAGGGGGAAATAAAAAATGATTAAAAAAAAAAATAAACATGGAGCTTGCTCCCAAAGGGCCATCAAATAGAAATTTTCATTGGACTGAAGTGGATTTCCGAACCAAGTTAAATCTAGATACCCACCATCAACAAGTTCAAATTTTTAGATTGGTTGTTAAAGGCTACTTAAACTTGTGGGGATAGATTAAAGGTGATACCTTTGGACTAGTTGCAAAACATGAAACCTTAGATTTTTTGCTTGCCATGGCTGCTCAATTAAGTGGAATGTTTTCCAACTTGAAAAACAAATTTGCCTTCCTCAAGGCAAGCTCAAGGAAGAGAATTAATGGAATAACTAAAAGGCTTCATGAAACAAGATGATGGCGATAAGGTATATCTTTTGTACAACACTTTTTTATGGGCTTAAGCAAGCCCCCAAAAGCTTGGTAAAGCTAATCGATAAACCCACTTGGCTTAATGCGACTTTGCAAAAAGAAAAAAAGAAGCAATGTTGTATGTCAAATCAAAAGAGAATGGGAAGTTGTTGATAATCTCTATATATTTTTGATGACATGTTAGTAATTGGAAATGAGGGAAACAATGATCAACTAATTCAAGGAAGACATGGATAGAAAGTTAGAGATGTTGACTTACAGAAGATTACTTGTTTCCCGGGGGTGGATATCAATTTGTACAAAATGGAACTTCATCTCCCAAAAAAAGTATGCTTTAAAAACTTTCTCAAGAAACTCAAAATGGATAGATGCAAACCAAATTTTAAATCCTCAAAACTGCAATGAAAAACTCTCCAAAGATGAGAAGGGAAAAATACCTCGATTCAAACACATTCCGAAGTCTTGTTAGTGGCCTTCTGTACTTAACCAAACCGACTCAAACCAATGTACGTAGCAGGGGTTCTTTCACATTTCATGCAATCTCTGGGTCAAATTCAAAGGAAGTAGGGAAAACGTGTACTAAGATACGGCAAAAGGGAAATTATGATTTTGGAATCAAGTTTCCCAAACCAAAATGTAAAAAGAAAATTAGTTAGATTGTTGATAATCATTGGGGGGGATGTCCTAATGAAATTTTAAGACCACCACAATTTAAAATTTTTTTTCTTAGTTCAAGTTTTGTTTTCCCTTGGGTGTCTTGGGAAACAAAAGGTAGTCCCCACCCAAACAATGGCAAAAGTAGAATACATGGCCATTCTATTGCTTTCAAATCAAGCAATTTGGCTTTTAAAAAATATTGAAGGTCTGCATTTTTTTTCAAGAAGTACAAACTATTAGGCCACAAATCCATGCTCTTCCCCATTAACAGCGAGGAGACCATGGCCTTTTCTAAACACAGCAACACCTCTAGCTAATATTTGCTGGAATTGGAAGATCTCTTCCACTTGTGAAGATATACACACGAGAAATAATTAGGCTAAAGTTAAGATATTAGTTATATTTGTTACGGTAGTTTAGTTAATAGCATAAGTAGCATAAATAAACAAATGCACATCTAGTTATAGTAAAGTACACTTTCAAAAATTTATTCAAAAAACAGAGCACATCTTCTTCTTCAACATGAAACACACGTCTTTTGCAACTTAATCATGGATAATCACAAACTCTCACACCACAAGGTACCCTAACTCTCCTCTATTAATTAACCATAATGGCAATGGAAGCACATCATCAACCCATTTTCTCTCATCCATTAAAGATCATTATCTGGAACATCAGAGGGGTAAATGCCTTACACAAACAACGTGCAATTGATGAAGTGTTTTTAAAGCAACAAGTAGCGTAACACAAGATCAATCAACGATTGATCTTAGAAAATCAAAGGAATTTAACAAAATCTCCTCAAAAACATCTAAAATGTTGTATGTGACAAGAAAAAAACCAAAAAGAGGACTATAAAAACCCTAAACATCCTCCACTAACTTGGCGATGTGGTTCAGCACGGTCTTCAGCAAGAGTGTGTAGAAGCCTATATACCATTTTGTGCACGTTTTACTTCAACACGCCCCCTTATACAAGCGTGTTTGCGCCTATGTCACCCAACACACCCACCAGCACATAGTGTTTATGCCTATGCCGCCTTGCACACCCCCCAACACGAACGCCAACATAGACATTTCACCAACTCCCTTGCACGCCCACCAGCACAGGCATTTCAAATAACTATATTGCCTCTGCATCATTCTCTCCCACCTAAGAAGAACTCGACCCCAAGTTTTGGATACAAAGGTGCATCTTCTGTAAAAAGGAAATATATTAGCCGCGTTGAACATTTTTTAAATGCCTATATATTAGGTAGTCCAACTACATAGACATTGTCATTAATCTTCAACACAATTTGGTATATGTCCATACTTCTTAGGCTACAACTTGTTGTACTTGCCAACTAGAAATCTCTCTTTTCACAAGAACACCATCACCTGACACCTACTAAAATAATCTTCTTCCTACAATGTTTATCTACTGTTGCTTTATACTTACCTTGGGATTGCTCTATCTTTCTTACACCACTACTATTAAATGTTGCAATTTTTCTGCTAAATTCTTTACTGTAAACACCCAAACTTAGCAGTCTAAGGAAGTTGATCAATTTAAAGCTGCTGAGGAATCTTTGTGTAAACCACATAGAATGGAAAATTTCACTGTTGTCTTGTAAAACCACTATTGTAAGCAAATTTTGCCCAAGCTAGTGCAACATCCCCACTTCAGCTTCTCCCCACAAATGCTCCTAACTAGATTTTCTAAGTATCCTGTTTGTAGCTTCAGTTTGCCCATCGTTTGAGGGTGAGCTATACTCTATAATTTAAAGACGAGTCAAACACTTGCCACATAATTCTCCAAAAATGGCTTAAAAACTTGCTATCTCTATCCGATTGTAGACTTGGGGTATCTCGTGGGACGAAAAATTCTCAAAAAAAGTTTGGGGCAATGGCCTTGCATTCTATTTTGCTGGAAAAAAAAATGTGTATTTAAAAAACCCTATTCAACCCACAAAAAAAAACAGAATCCACCCCCCGTTAAGTACGGGGCAATAAAGTACAAGTCCATTGAAAGTCTTCCATTATTTTTAAAGGACAAGAAATGAATGAAAGCATGTGTTTTAGGATTGCCCTTCGCAGTTTGACATCATAACAACATTGCAAAACTTGCTAAATCCCTCCTAAAAGAGGCTGTGAATTATCACTAATGCAGAAAATTGTTTTGTCCCCCTTCCTTTTCAATAAAGAATGTCGGAAGCTCAAAAAAAACATTACGGCCGGATAACGGTCGAAGGCACCCTTTTGTGTATTGTGTAAAAAAAAATTCCAAAACTACAGGGCTGGAAAAACCACGGTAGAAGGCACGGCTGGTTTATGTCAAGAATCTCCCAGAAACATACACGGTCGGATCACAGAAGAAGGCACGGCGTTTTTGTTAGGTAGCTCCAGAAAAAACGGCCAAATACACGATAAAAGGACGGCCGGGTAACACGGCCCCGTGAATATTTAGATATTGTTGTGACTTTTTTTTTAAAATATGGCATGTTTTTTTTTGTATATTTGGTAGAGGAAGTTTGTTTTCCTTTTTTAAAGATATAGTTGCTTGGAAAGATATCCTCCAAATGTTATTTTTTTAAACATAAATTTATGAAAAGGTTTCAGCAAAAGTTTCTCAAAAGTTGTTATGGTATAAAGCCAAAAATGAGTATTGATGAATCCATAGTTTTTTTTTTAGTTTTTGGGAATTTGCTGTTTGTTTTTGGTTTTTTTTTTTTTCTTTGGTTTTTAGGTTGTTAAATTTCCAAATAACAATTTTTTATAATCAAGTTGTGGTGACATTTTTTGAATGTCTTCTGAGAAAACCATGAAACTTGCTATTAGTTTTCAGGAAAGAATTATGGCGGGGAATTTGGTTTCAAGATTTTTAAAGGGAAAGGGAGTTTGGGGTCTATTGAGAGTTTCCCCGCCCTACGAGTCAAAAGTCAGGGTCAATGGGAGGAAAAGGTTGCCGGATTGTTTCTTGGTTTTTTGGATTTTGAGGTATATGGGAACAATTTACGATCCTTTGGCCAGAAAAAAAGAAATGTGGGAATCTTAAAGGGCCGCCTCAATCAAGAAATCTACAAGACTTTTCCCCAATTTGGGAAACTTGTATGAGTAATTTAGTCAGGTAATTTCAAATTGAACAATTTATTCGGCTTCCCTTAATTTATGGAGCGAATATTTGGTATTATCTATGCTAAGGTGCAAAGGGATTTTGGCAATTTTAAAGGCTTTTCTTGAAGGAGCGTCTGTCAGTTTTTTTTGAAGCTCAGACCTGAATTTTGAAACCGCTCGGGCTGGGTTGCTGAATAAGTCCGTGCCTTTTGGATGTATGTTTTGGAAAATTGTGCAAAGGAACAAAGTTGGGGACAAAAACCCGCTTTTGGGTGCAATGGTGGATTCTAGAATATTTAAATGTTGCATTGCTGCTCAGACCCGGGGAAAGGGAACAATCAGTGTTACAGCTGCAAAGAATTTGGTATACCCCCGGCTTTGTAGTAAAAAAAGTTCTGTATTATTGCAAGCAAAAATGAAATATTTTAAAGGAGTGCCTTAGGCCCTCAAAACAAAGGCCCACAGTTTTCATGTGCGTATCCGACTCTTGCAATCTTGGTTCGCCTTCCAAAAATTGCTGGCAATAATAAATCTGTTCTCACACCAGATAGGGTTTTAAAAAGATGATTTCTCTCTTCTCTGCTTTTGGTTTAAAGGGGAAAGGTAAGACTACTAATTCTGTTCCCTTGGGGTTTGTTGTTCTAGCCCCACAATCATAAAATGGACATTGATTTATTGCTAATCAACATCTTACGGTTTTACTAAAAACCATTAAATTTGGCTGATGGAATAATACCCTTTACGCATTTGGTGATATTAGCCCTCCTTTCGACACGTCTTGGTTTCTCTTAAATTATCTAAAACTTACTTTTATTGGCAAATGGTTTTTTAATAATTGTGTGTCCACTTTTCCGTGATGGTTTTAAATGGCAGGATCAAGTGTGAGGAAGGTGATGTGAAGGGGCCTAAAGTGGCAGGTTATTTCCATTAAATTTTTACCGTTCCTCGGATTTTGTCATTGTTCTTAGTTGTTGAAAAAAGGGGGATCTGGCTAGATGTTAGGTCATCCAAAAAATGTTGTTTTAAATCATTTGTTGAAAAGAGGTGTTCTGGTTTCCATGATAAGAGTTTTTTTTTGATTTTCTTTTGTAAAATAGGAAAAAGTAAGACTTCCCTTTTTTTTTTTGGGGGTTGTCGTGCCAATAATGTTTTTGACATTTTTATAGTGTTTTTGGGGGAATTGCACAATTTATTTCACTGTTTATAAATTTTTGTGACATTTTTTGACGATTACAGCAATTTAATGGATTTTTTTTTGCTTTCCCAAAAGGAGTGTTTCTGTGTTTCAAACCTTTTTGCATATATTGAGACTCGTTTTCTTTGTTTAAAATTTTACGGTCTGATAATGGTGGTGAATATTTTTCTTGGTTTAAAGCTTTCTTCATAAAAAGGGTATTTTTTAAAACGCCGTCCTTATACACTGCAGAATGGATTACGAACAAAAAAAAATGCATTTGTTAGATGTGGTGCGACATTGTTGTTAATTTTCTTTTTAAAATAATTTTTGGGACAAAGCTTTTTATGGTTTATTGTTAATAGCTTCCATTCAAAAATTGAAGTTTGTTTTCCCCCTATCAACGATTTTTTTGGTAAAATCCTAATTTCATATGTCATACTTTCGGATGTTTTTGTTTGTTCATTTACCTCCCCAGAACGTTTTTAAGTTGTCAGCCCAGTCTGTTCGATGGGGCTTTAGGGGTTACGGTCATCATAAAGGTTTTGTGTGTTTGTTTTGTTAAATAATTGATGGCATATTCTGGGGATTTGATTTTCTTTGAACATGAATACTTTTTCGAAACATCTTTCGATATTGTTTTTTGAAATTCCCTCACTTTGATGACTCTTTTTTGATAAACGGTTCAAGCCTGGTTACCCTTTTGCCCCTGCTCCTAAAAAATGCTTCAATGATTCTTCGCAATCAATCGGCACATCGTCCTCCGATAGATAGGCTTTCTGCAGTTGTAACTAATGCTACCATTCTCCCTCTTATTCTAGGCTGTAAACACCCTTATGGATAAAACCCATGAAAAGAGGAACTTCAAGCACTTAAAGAAAATACATTTGGGGATATTTTTTCATGTTGTGGGTTAAACCCATTGGTTGTAAATGGGTTTATTTTTTTAGATTCGACTGTGGTTCCCTCGAAGATTTTTAAAGAAAGGTTTGGGTAGCTTTGGCAATCGACGGATATGGAATTGATTATGAAGGACCTTTGCCCCTGTGGCTAAGATGAAATTTGTCCGATTATTCTATCTATTTTGATTAACGGATGGGTTTTACGCGAGGGATGTTAAGAATGCTTTTTCTGGAGACCTAAAGGGAAGATATCTTATGACCCCTCTCCAGGATTTTTTCCCCAAACCCCCTCAATGATGTTTGTAAGCTAAAAGGTTTTACGGTTTAAAACGGCTCACGGGCCGGGTTTGGAGTTTTGTAATACTTCTTAGTTTCTTTTATTCAAAGTCAGTTGATTCTTATTATTCCTGTGCAGATGAAAGGGGAAATTGTCTTGTTTTTTAGTCTATGTTGTGTATTTTTATCAAAGGATCGATCTCAATTAATGTCTCTGTTAAAGAGCGCTTTAAAGGTTCTTTTCTTTGAAGGTTTTGGATCGTTAATTATTTTTTTAGGTCTTGAGGTTCACTCTTTTCTGCGGGTTTTTTTTCTTCTCAAAAAAAATTACTGGGAACTTTTGTTTTTGCTGGTCCCCAGAGGGCGTTCTGTCGATAATCCTTTGGAAGTGAATTTTTAAAAATAAAGACCCCTGTGGTGACTTTTATTGATCCCTTCTTATCGTAAATTGTTGGAAGTCTAAATTTTCTGACTTTACAGTCCCCGATATTTATTTGCTTTTACAAAAAGTTGTCAATTTTGCAGGGACCCCAATCTTCATTTTAGAGCACTTTGCCGTATTGTTCGGGATTTAAAAGGGACTTTCATCGTGGTTTGTTCTTTTCTGCGGAGTCTCCCATTCATTAACCACATATAGTGATGTGATTAGGTTGGTCATTTGTAGGTCCCCTAAATTTCTGGTTTTGTTGTTTCTTGGGAAAACTTTAATTTCTTGGAAGAGAAAAAAAAGATCGTGTTTCTAAATCTTTACAAGTCCCAAAAATTTTTGCTATGTCGTCTGCTTGCTCTGGATCATTTGGTTCGGGGATTATTGGAAGTTTTTTTTCCTTAACTTAGGTTTAACCCCCTTATGTCGATAATATTGTGTTGTTCGATTTTGTAAACCTATTTTTCTTTAGCGTAGAAAAATTTGGAAATGTCATTATATTTGGGGAAATTAGATAATGGTGTTTTTCTTTCTTTTTAATTTTGACTTCAAAAAGGCTAAATATTTACTAAAGGCTCTTTCTCGGTAGCGTCATCAGGGTTTCTTTTGGAAATTGATGCTTCTTTTACAGTGCTCAATTTGGGGGGGGGGGTATCAATAAGAATGTTTGGAAGCCAGAAACATACAGGCCAGATAACGGTCGAGGCCCGCCCTGTATTGTGTCAGTAACTTCAGAAAAATACCCGGTGGATACCGGTCGAAGGCATGGCCCTGTGTTGTGCAAGGGCCTCTCAGAAAAAATACCGGCCCGGGTAATGACGAAGGCCCCGACCCTGTATTTTGTCAGGTAGCTACCGAAACATACACGGCCTGAATCGACAGAAGGCCGGCCGGAATATTTAGATTTTGTTTCGTGGGCTTAGTTTTTAAATTTGCATGTATATTTTTTATTGTTATTTTGGTGGGAAAATTTGTTTTCCTAGTTTGTAAAATTAGTTGCTTGGAAAAAAAATTCCTCCTAATGTTATTATACATGAAATGAATTATGAAAAAAGGGTTCAGCCAAAATTTCTAAAGTTGTTATTCCTAAATGACCGCCAAATTTCCACCCTGCAAGTATAATCAACTTTTTTTAAAGAAGACTCAGCACACAAAGCTTTTTCCCCCATTAATAATCTCTGGATCGAAAAAAACCCCCGGTTGTTAGTCAACACCCTTTTCCAAGTCTCTTTAAAATCGCATCAAGCTCATAAATTCTTCAAGTGTTCAAACCCTAAACCCCTTAAGAGACAAAATTACTACAAGATTACCCCCCTATCAAAGCATCGTACTTTGTTCTCAACCGTTTAAATTTTTGTTTCAACTTGAAAGGAAACTTTTGTAAAAAAGGATCCCCTTGCATGCATGTCCTTGTATTTGGTTTGTTATTCAAATGCTTTGTTAAAATTTATAATTTGTAAACAACACAAACTCTTACTACCAAATAATGCTCCAAGTCCTCAAGGCTGCAAACAAAAAGAATCCTTATCTTGTAGACCAAAAGTTGAATACATAACTTTTCACTAAAGAAAGCAATTGGGGTTTTTTCTTAGACAAAAAAAACCCTTTTATCAACTCCACTGCTACCGTCCACTTTAAACAATTTTCAAAGGGCTGAAAAGCTGGGGGTGCATTAATTTTTTTTTCTTTTAGGAAAAAAAAAAAACTATTTTTGCTTCCCCATTCCACAGAAAACTTACCCTTCTTCAAACATCGGTAAAAAAAGCCCCAATAGTGCTAAATTGCAATAAACCCCCTTAAAACTAGCCCAAAACCCAGGAAATCCACAACTCAATGATGGTTATAAAAAAGGCCATTTTAATTGCCTTCCCTTCCCTTTTATCCCCACCCCAAAACCCTTTATTAAACTACAAAAGCCCAGAAACAAACAAAATTTCGGATAGGAAAATACACTTCTTCACATTCACATAAACTTTTCTCTTTCAAAACAGTCAAACCTCCCCCAAATCATAACAGCTCCCCTCAAACTTATATATTTTAAGATTATCAAAAAAAAAAATAAAAAGGTTTCCAATAAAGACTTCAATACTTGGTTTACATGATCTCATGAAAGTGCTTAAGCTTACTAAGGCCCAAAAAGGGATGAGAGCCCTTAAAGGGCCTCTTAGTTTGAAAGACCGTCTTTCCTCATTCCCTTTGGCCCCAATCTTAAACTGGTGTAGCCGCTCCCAAAACAATCTTTGAAAAAATTTTAAGCTCCCCTCAATCGATCTATAATTTTTTCCGTTAAAAGGGGGAATTTTTACCCAAAGTTAATTTTTTTAAACCCCCTACTGTCTACCACATTTCTAACCCCATCTTTCTTTGGTCAACAAAGCAGGTTTCAACCTGAATCATGTTCTTGATGAAACCCTTTTGAAGAACTTCTGTACTTTTCCCGTAAAAAATTTTGTTCCTTTGGGCTCATCCCTTTAAAGTGGGAAAATTTGACAAAACCTCACCAAGAATTAAAGTCAAAGTGGTGAGTATTCCCCCATAGCAGGCAAACCATCGGGAAATCACAAGTAACCTTGTAAATTCATTCAAAACTCCTAATATTATCTAGTACTCTTAACCTTCTCCTCCTTATCAACTCTCAATATGTTTTACAATTTAAAGGTGTCAATTTTGGGCTCCCTCATAGTATGCTCCCTCTCCTTTTCTAACTTTTAATTTAAGGAATGAAACCCCTTCCTTAGAAGTTTTAGAACGATTTGCTAAATTCAAAGGCAAGGAGAAATTCACTCTGCCCTTTCAAATTGTACCCTTCTCCCTCCCCCAGTTAGGCATTGACATCATACTACCAAGGTTACCCAACAAAAGTAAAAGGCTCCCTATCCCCTGCATCATAATAACCTATCCCGATAGTTGCATTTTAGTTGCTTAAGTTAGTTTAGCTTGGGGCTGCTAGTCACTCTTTTTTGCACCCTTTCTCAATTGGCCAAATTGCTTACAGCTCCTCATTTAGACCAGGTCTAAACCAAAATAATTCTCCATGTTGTTCTCTTTTTAAATAAAGAAGGTGGATACTTGTTTTTGCTTTTCCATTTTCCATATTTTTTGATTTTTCCTTTCTTTAGGTAGCTTGTTTCTTGGCCCCCCTTTCTTTTGGACTCATCTTTTGAGCTGCTCAAAACTTTCTCACTTACTTCCTCCTTTTTTAAAGGGCCCCTTTCCTTTTCTCCATAGCCAACAGAGATTTGTCAAATTTGTTAAAAGGAATTAAGAATGTCCCAAGTGTCTTTGGGGAGGGATCTTTATTCAAATTGTTCTAAAGTGTCATCAAAAATTTTTTTTACAAATTTTCCTCTTTCCAACTCTTCTCCAAGGGATCCTTATTTGATTAATATCTTTTATGTCTATCCCCTAATTTTTTATTTCTCCGTTCCCTTATCTTCAACAACTCAATTCTTTTTGCAAATTGAAGACTTTATTTTTTTTGTCTTCTCCAATCCCTTTAAATTCCATTTTAAAAATTTTCCTAAGCTTCACAAGTATGATCTTGGGGATATGGAATCCCAGGTGGGGGTACGTGAAGTGGACAGGCCCTCGGGCTTTTCCAATGTTTTTCCGTTATTAATTATACAATGTTGGATCTATTCAAGGTGGATTGGCTTATCTTTTCACATTACCCCAGCCCAAAACCCTTTTAAGTAAGCCCTTTTTTTTATACCCCTAGATAATTTTCGCCATTGAAGTGAGAAGGTGAAAGGGAAATGCTACTGGAAGCCATTGGTTTTTTTTGTGTTTCACATAGTCCCTTAAGATCAGTGTCACTCTGATACCACTTGTTGGAGGTAGCAAATAAAAAGGGAGAGGAAAGGAAAATGCAAATTCGTAGAAGAAAATCTGAAGGAACTGATTTCACTCATTATTTTGTAAGTTTATAAATAAGTACGAAGTTTGCTAGCCAAACTTCCATGATTTCTTGGATGTTTGTCAATCAAACTATGACTAGAGTTAAGCTCCTCCATACTTCCATTCCTAATATTCGTGACATTGATATGGAGGATATTTAATTTTACAAAAAAAAAAAAAAAAAAGATACAAAAGAAAAGCCCAACACATAGTACTTGCATCAAACACACAAGCAGGGCACAACAGAACATGCCTCGACAAAAAAGCCTCACTTGGAGAATATTACGAATTCTTACAACTGCTTCGCCAAGACGAAGTTGATTTTGTATAACCTTTGTCAACAAATTGGATTTGGAAATTGGTTTTACCCCAAAGATTAAACTCTTTCTCTGGAGGGCAATAAACAATGCACTCCCTACAGGTGCCAAGCTTTAAAAATTTTCCAAAATGATTAGACCAGTCCTCGCTGTTCACTCCAAGATGAACAACTACTTCATGCTCTACAAGATTGCCCAATTTAAGAGATATCTGGGCAAACCCCCATTTGAAGACATCCTGCTAAATGGCTCACACCTACCTTTGCAATGGTAACAAAACGATTCAACAAGCAAACCCGAGTGATAGATTAAATCTCACGCCATCACGTCAGTCCTCTTCCCTTTTCCATTATGGCACATTTGGCTAAACTCGAAATTCAATGATATTCCATCACACAGCTCTCGTCAAGCAGAGCTGCCCCTTCATCAGCAGATACTGGCCAAAAAATAATGAACTTTGGGCAATTCAAAGGAAGAGGACATCAACCATCTCAGCACAATTAGCTTGTATCAAATGGCATCCACCATGTCCTGGTTATATTAAGATAAACGCAGATGCTTTTACAACATATGGCATCCAGGCAATCAACAAATTCGGGTGTTTATACGAGACATAAATTATTCCTTAAGGAGGGCATTTTCAGACCTTAACACCCTCCGGTTTGGTTATTTGTCCCAAGTGGAATAAAAGCTTACTAGATACGATAATACTTGTACGATAAAAAAAAAAAAAAAACTATCTTCGATATCATACTAGAAATCCAACTTACTTAATAGTTAGCTTACCAAGTAATAGATGGCTCAAGCTACAAGATCGTAAGCATCATGCCAAAAGAAAATGTATACATATTCTCCTAATAAAAATTGCTTTCAAAATAACCATAAAATTTCTGTGTGAGCTTGACTTTTACAGTATCTTAAAAAAAAAAGTATCAATTAGATTATTACTTTAATGATACCAATTAGATTCTTGAACTTTGTAAATTTGTTTCTTAAATTTGCCAACTAAATAAATTTATTAACTCAACCAAAAATTTATACGTAGGGGACAAATTTGACCACCATGGTGAACTCCAATAAGTCGTGAACTATGTAGCTAGGTTGGTTCTCGCATTTTTTTTGAGACTTGAGTCAACGGACGTCATAGTTATGTCTTGAGGTAAAAATAATAATACCTTAAGTCACAGCAAGGTGTGGCTAGTACAAGAACATCGAAGTTGCAATAAACCCCGATTTGCTAAGAGTTCTTGTGAAGTAAAACCATAGCAGCACAACATCGATATCATGGCGAAACTTAGGAGGGGAATCTGATGAAGAATGCGAAGCTGGTCAAGGGCAAACATAGCGTGCTTCAGAAAATGAAATTATATCTCGGCGACATACTAATAACAATCTCGTGAGAATTTAGGAAACACAATCGTTAGAGAAATCCTCTTAAAGCCATGATCGTCGGGAGATGGCGAAAATATAAAAAATGGTAGAAGTTTTAGAAGACTCATCTCAGGCCACTATAAACACAAGACTGTTAGAGTTTGATAATTTTTGGATACTTAAGGAGTTTTTTGTAGTTTTCTTTTTGTTCAACTGTTGTAGTAGTTAAAACAAGTGATAATCCTTGTTTTTGGGGAATTTGTATATGTGATGGATTAGATATTTTAGTTGATCAAACAATATTAGTTTTCTTGTAAATATAAAAAATTTTGATTTTGGTTGAAATGGTATTGTAGCATGCCAAAAAATATTACATTAGAAAAATATCTCCATTCTCCCTTTTTTCACTGCTATTATCTGCTTCTATTCTGCAGATTGAACTTTGACAAAATTTGGGAAATTGATTTTCGTTCTATTTCCTCACCCTCCTTTCTTCCACATGTTAAATATATATATACAAGAGAATTTCCTAAACTGACTCCTACAAATTAGCTAAGTAAAATAACAAGCATATCTCCAATATCTATTTACCTAAATTACAAAGATTACACAGATATCTATCTACTAAAATACAACAATCACAGATATCATAATTATGGAGAGCAAAAGCTGGCCGACAGGGGATACACGGCTATATACACGACCGTGTACTTTGGTCGTGTACGTTTCTGTGCATATGCTAGCAGAGATACACGGCCATGTACACGACCGTGTACTTTGGCAGTGTACGTTTCTGTGCACATTCTGGCAGTGATACACGGCCGTGTACACAACCGTATACTTTGGCCGTGTACTCTTCTGTGGATTTGCTGGGCTCCACACACGGCCGTGCCTTGAAACACAAACATACACAATACTCCCCCTCAAGTTGGAGCATGCAGATCTCGAATGCCCGACTTGCGAAGAACATATTCATATTGCTTTCTACCTAAAGCCTTGGTAAAAATATCAGCAAGTTGCTCATGAGACGGCACAAATTTCGTTTGGATATCACCATGAAAAATTGAATCACGCACAAAATGACAGTCAACTTCAATGTGTTTCGTTCGTTCATGAAATACGGGATTGTGAGATATGTGGAGAGCGGCTTGACTGTCACAATGCAAGGTCATGGGTGAGGGATGAAGTACACCGAGGCTACACAAGATGCCTTTCAACCATTTTAACTCACAGGTAGTGGCAGCCATAGAACGATATTCCGCTTCAGCAGACGAACGAGACACCGTTTGTTGCTTTTTCGTTTTCCAAGAGACAGGAGAGTCACCAAGGAATACCAACCAACCTGTAAGCGATCTCCTTGTCAATGGACAACCGACCCAGTCGGCATCACACCAACCATGCAATCAAAGCTCAGATTTGCTATCAATACGATACCTTGCCCTGGACTACGCTTTAGGAAGCGAACCAATCGCAATGCAGCTTGCCAATGATCTTCACGTGGTTGCTGCATGAATTGAGATAAAACGTGAACACTATAAGAAAGTTCAGGTCTGGTGAAACACAAGTAGATCAAACGTACCAACCAGACGACGATATGATTCTGGATCATTAAGCAAGGAGCTAGTCGAAAGTGCCAAACGATGATTTTGTTCTAAAGGAACCTGGGCAGGGCGAGCTCCTAGCAGGCCAACTTCAGAAATAATATCTAACGCATATTTCCTTTGACACAAAAAAAAATCCGGCAAGGCCCGCGCAACTTCTATACCAAGAAAGTACTTCAAATGCCCAGGTCTTTCATATGAAAACAAGCACAAAGATATGTTTTAAACTGTTGTATGGCAGTAGTGTGGTTGTCAGACACAATAAGATCATCCACATTATACAAGGACATTGAGTTGTATAGTATCACGTTGCATAGTGAACAAGGAGTAGTCAAAAAGGGATTGTGTAAACCCGTACGCTTTCAAAGCAGTAGATAGCTTGGCAAACCCAACATCTCGGAGCTTGTTTGAGACCATATAGTGACTTACGCAATTTGCAGACCTTGCCAGAAGTCGAGACGTGAAAACCAGGAGGCAACTTCATGTAGACTTCCTCTTGAAGATCTCCATGAAGAAAAGCATTATGGACATCCATCTGATGCACTTCCCAAGTTTTCGCCGCTACCACTGCTAAAAACATTCGAACAGTAGTCATCTTGGCAACGGGAGCAAAAGTCTCAGTGTAATCGATCCCTTCCACTTAACGATTGCCTAACACACGAGCCGGGCCTTATAACGTTCACAGTGCCATCGGAATGATATTTGATCTTGTATACCCACTTACAACCTAGAGCTTTCTTAGTGGGAGGTAAATCAACAATATCCCAAGTTGCATTATTTTCCAATGCTTGGATTTCTTGTTGCATTGCCTCGCGCACCGTTTATGTTTCACAGCTTCAGAGAAAGTGATTGGCTCACGGTCTGCACTTAATGCTGCAAGAAAAAAGACAATGTCGCAAAGAAAATTGAGCACAATTCACATAGTGTGCAAAAGGATGAGCCGTACCTGAGAGATACTGTGGTGTGGATGACGAAGGGGATGGACTCAAGGTTTTAACTGCATGAGTAACATAATCGCGCAGCAAAACAGAAGGTTGTTTGCCTATGGCCACGACCAACAGTTCTCCGTCGACACCGCAGCACCTGTTCCGCAACATGTCCTCTTCTTATTCGAAGTCCTATTCAAGTGCTGTTTCTGGTGAAGAGTCGTTATCAATGTGTCTCCCCCTTGCTACCAAGCTAGCCTCATCTGGTGAATCAATTCAGCAATCTTACATCTAAAGGACGAAGAAAATGAAAATTCTTTCTCGAAAAATTTCACATCGCGTGAAACAAAGAATTCACGTGTTTCTAAATCATACAGCCGCCAGCCTTTTGCCAAATGGATAACCAACGAAGATACACGTCTACTTTACTGTCAAATTTGTCTACCCGATCTCCCTTTTTTATGAGCATAGCATAATGATCCAAAAATTCTTAGATGGTCATAGTTTTTCCATTCAAAACTGATGAAGGTGTTCGATTGATTAAGTAACCAGCAGTTAGAACACATTCACCCCAAATGAAATAGGTAGACAGCCTTGAAAGGTAGAGCTCGAGCCACGTTTAATATGTGTTGATGTTTTCTTTCTACCCGACCATTTTGTTGTGGTGTCCCAACACAAGATGTTTGAAAAAAATGCCATTTTCAAGAAAATACGTTTTCATGCAAGTAAATTCCGTTCCATTATCGCTTCGCACAATTTTTACTTGTTTATTAAACTGTCGTGCAATAATGGAAAAGAACCTTTCCATTGCTTTAGATACTCCTTCTTATCAACAAGCAGATATATCCACACAGCTCTAGAATAATCATCAACAATAATTAAAAAATATGATGCTCCACAAGAAGAGATTGTTCTATAGGGACCCCACAAATCGCAATGTATCAATTCAAACATTTCAGATGCTCTAAAATCACTAAGAGAAAATTTTTCTCTAGTCTGTTTCGCTCTTTGACAAATCTCACAACATTTATTCAAACTATTATTCTTAGTAGGATCCACAATTGGAAGCAACTTGGTAACCTTCATAGACGGATGACCTAAACGTTGATGCCAAAAATCAAGTGATCCCATTGTATCTGCTTTCATTGCTTTAATTCTTGGTGTCCCTTTGAAATAGTAGAGTCCATCTCGACGTTCACCCGCACCAATCAGCATCCTCGAAGATCGGTCCTGTATTACACAAAGATTGTCAATGATCTTAACTATACAATGGGATTGATCTATGAGTTGTGACACAGAAATCAAATTGCAGGTCAATCCAGGCACATATAAAACATTTTCAAGGACAAGATTTTCATCAAGATAAATTGTCCCTTCTTTGGTGGCCAGAGCACTTCTCCCATTTGGCAACCCACAAGAACACTGCAGAACTGTCTACAAGTTATACAAGCTACTCAGATTTCCCGTCATATGGTTCGTTGCTCCCGTGTCAATTATCCAGGACATGTGCTTACCAGTCATTCTTTCACCTCCAAATGTTTTGTTATTTACCAACTTCACAAGTGCTCCCATTGCTCATTGCTTAGACCAAGCGATCCAGGTCTATCACCCTCGGCATTGTTCGTCGAGGAAGAACTACCTTCTATGGTCTGAGTAGCGTTGGCACGTACCGAACCAGACCCCGTCCAACTCCTTGTCCTGTTCTTTGTTGAGGCAATTGTTGTCCTTTGCCACGTCCTCCGCTTTTCCCTTCGTTCGGAGTCTATCACCCCACCATTCGGATATCCAATCAAGGCAAAACAGCTGTCGGCCTCATGCCTTTGCGTTTGCAATGTGTACACACCATGTTCTTAGCCTTCCCATCTCCTCGAGTACGAGCTGCAAAAGCCATCACTTCCCCACGTTCATCCTTTCCACGAGAAATAGCTTTCACTCGTTCTTCTTGGATAAGCATCGAGTACACTTTATTCAGTTTAGGCAACGGATCTTGAGCCAGAATGTTAGAACGGACAGTCCCATATATTGTTTCTTCTAATCCCATGAGAAAGTATGCACTTTTCCTCTTCTCGATTTTTTTCTAACTCAGTCCTGAGATCACATGTGCATCCTCCACACTTGCACGTCGGCAGCTGTTCGTGTTGGTCAATTCATCCCACAATTGTTTGAGTTTGCCATAGTAACTGACAATACTCATTCCTTTCTACTTGCACTCGGCAAGGTCTGATTTCAGTGCTGTTATTCTAGGTCCATTCACCAACGAGAAATGCTCTCGTATATCATCCAGAGGTCTTGCGCAATCTTACATGTGAGATTGTTGATCTAAGGCTGGGCTCGATAGTATTTCGGATCCAAGACACCAACAACGAGTTGATTGTCCACCAATCTTCAGGTCTGCAGAGTCCTCATTAGGTCTCGTGATTGTTCCATCAACAAATCGAATTTCTTTCTCGCTCTCAAGGCGTTCTCAATGAGCGAGACCACTCGTCATAATTCTCCCCTTCAACTGGACCTGAGTTATCAAAAGTCCAGGATTGTCGAGGGACGTGATGTCATATAGTGATATGGTCTTTCGTTTGAAGTTTCCATCATCACCAGAGTTCATCTTTACCGTGTTTTTTTTTTTTTTCAAACAAACAAATCAAGATGCGATTTGCTGCTCTGATACCATGACAAAATTTGGGAAATTGATTTTCGTTCTATTTCTCACCCTCCTTTCTTCCACATGTTGAATATATATATACAAGAGAATTTCCTAAACTGACTCCTACAAATTAGCTAAGTAAAATAACAAGCATATCTCCAATATCTATCTACCTAAATTACAAGATTACACAGATATCTATCTACCTAAAATACAACAATATAGATATCATAATTATGGAGAGCACAAGCTGGCCGACAGGGGATACACGGCTATATACACGACGTGTACTTTGGTCGTGTACGTTTCTGTGCATATGCTGGCAGAGATACACGGCCATATACACGACCGTGTACTTGGCCGTATACGTTTCTGTGCATATGCTGGCAGAGATACACGGCCATGTACACGACCGTGTACTTTGGCTATGTACGTTTCTGTGCACATTTGGCAGTGATACACGGCCGTGTACACAACCGTGTACTTTGGCCGTGTACTCTTCTGTGGATTTGCTGGGCTCCACACACGGTCGTGCCTTGAAACACAAACATACACAATAAACTTCAATATTCTGACATGGTATCAATGCTTTCAATGATCTTAAGGGGCATGTGGACATCCAAAAAAATAGAGACTTGAAACTTGTCTAACAAAAAAAAAAAAAAATCCATGGCTTCTAATATAGCAACCATAGCTCCCATACTTCCGATTCTTGATGGTGAAAACTATCAATGTTTGAACCGTCAAAATGAAGACTCACTTGAGAGGCCTTGGCTTAAGGCAGTATGTTGAAACTAAAAGGTAACCACAACCTTTAGGTAATAATTTGACTTCAATCAAATAAAGGCTCATGAAGAAGAAATGGCAAAAGCTCCTAGAGCTTTGTCTCATATTCAAGGTGTAGTTTCAAATTCAATATTCAACAGAATAATGGCCTTTGAAACACTAAAAGAGACATAGGACAAACTCAAGGAGACGTATATGGGGAGTAAAAAAACAAGGAGAATTCAGATTCTGAATTTGAAAAGGGAGTTTGAAGTACAAAAGATGAAGAATAGTGAAACCATCAAAGAGTATGTAGATAGACTTATGGAAGTTGTTAAAAAAAAGAGTTGTTTGTTGCACAGGTGCTACAACAAAACATTCTGCTATCACTTCTTGTTACAATGGTTATACAAACCACAACTACTGATTTAAGCAATTTTTTTTAGCTATTCAGATGCACAACCCCTAATGAAGTTTTGAAAAGGAGAATTTTTAATGTCAAAGGCAGATGCATTGTTCTATAAAGATTTTAATAGGATTGAGTGCATTTCTAAGTGTTTTTTATCAGAAATATCCAAAGTTTACTAAGTGTTGGTCAATTATTGGAAAAAAAATTTTTCTCTCCATTTTCAAAATATATCTTGTCCCATTGTTGATCATAGGGGGTTGTGAGATGTTGACTTAAAAAGAGAAACAAAAGCTTTCAAAACAATGGAGAGACAAAATATGCATGCTTATAGCCTATTAAAGATAACATATTTGGCAAAAAAGATTTGGCCACTTTAACTATACTCCCCAAGCACTTCAGTAAAAGGCTTAACTTAAGGTCTTTCTATTATTCAAGTAAATTCAATTTAGCAAGCAAAATAGGTTGCCATTTCCCATCGATTAAACTTGGAGAGCTTTTAAAGGACAATTGAAATTTATATTGAGTTTGGACCAATAGGACAGTCCTTAAATGGGAAACAAATATTTCACTTGTTTTTAGATATTATACAAAATGTTTTAAACACCCATTTTTTTAAAACCCCAGGAGTGAGTAAAAATCAAAATAACAATTTTTTAATTTTTCCCAATTTTTCCTTAATTTAGCATAAATAAAAAAAAAATTTAAAAAATAAAAATAAAAGGAAAACACATCAATTTTGAAAAAAGATTTCAGAAATGCAATAATAAATAAAAACAATTTTTTTCAAAATTTGGGAATTTCAAAAAAAAAACAAAAAAAAAGAAAAATCGCATTGCATATATGTAATTTGCGAATTAGAAAATCAGGAAAGTGGGCTAGCCAGCTGGCCGGACCATGGGGAAGGCGCGCGGTGCGGGTGCGAGGGGCAGGGGTTCGAATCGCGGGGGGAGCAGTTTCCGGGTTTTGCAATTTTTTCACTTATCCAGGGCAGTGGGCCCGCATCCATTTCAGGAAACGCACGTGCCGGACGCGTGATCGTCGTCTACCTCGGGGCCGAATCGCCGCGGAAGGAAAAAAAATTCGTATTTCGGCCGTTTTGATTCGATTTTTTGCACAAAACCAACAATCTTTAACATAAATAAGAAAACATTATCTAAAAGGAATCAAATCACAAAAATCGAGGATTGACACAAATCGGAGTTGGTTTTTTCTAACCGAAAAACCACAACTTTAATCGGGGGAAACCAGCTTACCAACCGGTTTTTAAGTGCCTATAAATAGAGGAGGACAGGAGGAAACCAAACACGAATCACAATTTAGAGAAAGTGAGGAAAAATCAAATCGGAGAGCATTGGAGGAGACCCAAAAAACCGCAAAGCATCAGCCGATTGAACCACCACCAGGAGGCCCACTGGGAGCAAACCCCCGCCACCATTGGATTCAGCAACCTCGAGAAGCTAGGATTTGACACCTCACCCATACAAAAAAAGGGCCCCCGGAACGCCATGAACGAGCCCCCCCGCCGCCGTGTCCGACCCGGCACCGACCCGGATCCAGGTAAGTCGATTTTTCCGGGTTTTTTTTATTTTATTTAATTAATTTTGTTTATTTATTTATTCCAATTAATTAATTTTTTTATTATTTTGTTAGTTTTTTATTTATTTATTTGTTTATGTTTTTTTTTTAATAAATAGGGAAAAAGTAGAAATTAGATTTTTTCTAAATTTAATAATGGAGAAAAAAAAATAAATAAAAAAAAATAAAAATAAATAATAATAAAAAATAATTTAAAAAAAAATTTTAATAGTTACTTCCGGATTAGAAACTGGGGTTTTCCCTTTTCCTTTTTTCAAAAAAACAGAAAGGAAATAACGACGATATGGCCCAAATTAAACAAATCCGCCCTTTAGTCTTAATTCAATTTTTCCCCAACAACAATTGGGGGGCGACCCAAAAATCAAACGAAATTCCTAATTCAAGTCGAGGATCTACTTTAGATGAGCATATAGCAGTCTAGATGATTGGGAAATGGGAATTCAAAAATTAACTCGACGGGAGGCACTCCACTGGGGACCCATCCCATAGGCAGCCACCTAATCTCTTCAAATTGTTATCTTTAAGAAATGTGTTTCATTCTTTTTCTCTGTTCTAACCTTTCGGGGATTATTTTTAGTTTTTTCAGTTTTTCTTTATTGGGGGGGTTTTTGGGCGTCTTTAACTGTGTGAAAATGGGTCGAACCCGGGACCGTCCTAAAACCTAAGACGGGAGCATTTTTTAAGTTTCGGGCGAATGATTGATTCAAAAATTCGGACCGATTAGGCTCCCCCCCCCTAGCTTCGTATGTTTTAAGATCCATTTTTTTCGAAAATGGGGGAGGCCAAGACCGAAACTATTAAAACCCAAAACCTACTTGCATACATAACATACAAGGGGTTACAATTGAATGACAATGAATGGTTTGTTTTTTTTGCCCTTTGGGAGTTCGGGACCATTTCCCTGTAATGTTTTCGTAGTTCTGTTGTAACTAAGCATTTCTTTTTTTAAAAGAGGCTACATGTGGTTGACCGTCTCCTCCGCAAAGAAAACGGGGTACAAACCTTTGGACCCGAAGTTGGGACTGGGGGCCCTTGGTTACTTTGTCAACCCGGAGGGGCAGGCCTTCATCCAGCAAAAGATCAACCCCCAAATCTCACTGACAAAGAAGAGGTGAATTTTTTCCCTTTTCCAGCCAAACTCCAATTATGGGAAATCGAGCCCACTGCTTTCTTTATCGGGGCCGCATGAATCACCCCTACCTTGGAGGGTAACCCATTGCTAAGGGCCCCGCACAACCGCAATCTACATTCCAGACCTAGAGGCCAGCCCTCGTTACCTTCACAATTATTAGGCATCCCTAAGACACATCAACAAAGCCCGGCAACTGTAATGGATATTGCTATGGGTGGATATTTAGAAGCATGGTTTTTTCCCCCCGA